>JBBBDQ010002024.1:797500-918425 GCA_037127315.1 Ascarosepion bandense | reverse complement strand
CCTCTTGACTTTTTGTTTTGGGGGTTGTGAAGGTAAGAGCAAAGAGCTGTTTTGTTCCTTCGTGATATTGCAGTGACTTTGTATCTTGGACACACTGATTTCCGGCCCGAGTTTATAGCTCGGGCTCGCGTAAAGTAGCGTTTTCAACGCGAAACACCGGAAAGAAGTTGTCCGGTGTTCGGCCACTTTGTGGCAATGGCCTCTAATGGGCCGGATGAGGTCGTTCCTCCCACCATGGCGTCGGTGGGAGGGAAGGAGGGTGACTGGCAGCTACCGCCACGGGAGTCACCCTCCTTACTAGTACCAGTAGAAGAATCAGCAGCAGGACCCGTACCGGCTGCAGTGCCAGCTCCTGGATCCCCCAAACCATCTACCTCTGGGTGGACAGGGGGAAAAATTACCGAAAAAAATGAAGACTATTATGAAAAGATGAAGGCCAAGTACGAGGAATATATCAAAGGCACAGAGCTAGTCTCAGTGCCGGACCAGTTGGCGGAAATAGAGAAAAGGATCATTACTTTGATAACTAAAGATATCAAAACTCACAAGATGATCGGAGTGCCAAGAGACACATTTGAAGATGCTATCAAGGCACTGAACATCAAGGCTAGGGCCGTGGCGAGGAGGAGCAATGCCATATGGGACGTCCTGCTGGGCACCCCCGAAGAGGCTAAGCGTATGGTCGGATTGGTGCTGGAGACAAAAACTCTCCAGTTCCTGACTGAGTACATGGGTGCCCGTAAGGTCAAAATAACACTGCATGGCGTCCCTATGGACATTGCAGAAGACCACGTGGGCGCTTTCTTTGCTAATTATGGAAAAGTAGCCGCGGTCTCCTCGCTGCGGTCGAAGGCCGGGTTTATCACTGGTGACATGGTCCTGCAGGCGACTCTGTCAAAGGAGAACATTGATAAAATACCCAACGTCCTTACCTGCAGGGGCCGCAACATCTTTGTCATCGTGGAAGGCAGGAAGCCGTGCTGTTGGGTCTGTGGGGCGGCGGAACATGTCGCTAAAACGTGTCCGACTAAGAATCCGCCCCCAAAGGCCCAACCAGCCAAACAACAGCAACCTGTGAAAGAAGCAGCTAAGCCAAGCCCACCAGCACCAGCTCCGGCAGCCGGCAAGGAGGGTGATTGGCAGGTGGTGGCGAGGAAAAAAGCAAAAACGCCTTCTCCGGCCAAGGGGCCGGTCAAGGCTCCATCGCCTGTCAAAACACCTGCCAAAACACCCCCAAAACAAAAGGAACCTACTCCCATAAAATCACCCACCAAACAAGGGAAGGAAAGAGCCCTCTCCCCGAAAAAGGATGTGGGGGAACCAATGGAGGTAGGGAGAGCGTCATCCCTGAAGCGCGGAAGAGAGGCGGAAGATGAGCAACAGGACGGCATAAAAAGCAGAAGGAGGAGCAGGAGCTCCGAAAGAAGGAAATATAGGGACAAGTGCGCGTCTGTACCGGTCTCTCCGGTCAGGCACACGTATGCCGATAAAGCTAGAAGCCTACCTTCTTCCCCGCGCAAAGCTTCCCAGTCCCCAACCTTTAATTTGATCCCTTTAAAAAAACAGATGCCTGTAACACCCTCTCCCTCCCCTTCTCCTATTCCCACTCCCTCTCGGGCAAAAAAAAAGAAAGCCCTCCCTCAAGGTGATGCACTGTTGAAGGTGGACGAAGGTATTGTGGAGGAGTGGTCCTCGCAGAGGAGAAAGCTCCTGAAGCCGCTCCTCAAACTAACTAAAGTTAAAGGACTTTCTACAGAAGAGCCAACAAACTTTCCCCAGGCCCCAGGAATAATTACCCTCGTTAGAAACACCGGGGGTAACCTGAGGGTCTGGGACCATATTGAAGAGGCCAAATTACACTATCCTAAAATAAGGATGGTCACTATGAACACACCTGAGCTCAAAAAAATGGGCAAAAATTGTTCGGGGAGGTTCCCGGTTATTCTCCACCCATGCTTATATAGGGTGGTAAAACTAACATATCCCACCGACGTCGGCGGGATTGTCCTAGACGGGCGGATTACGTCCGACATTGGTACAGGGTCCCTAGGACAGTCCGTCGGGGTCCCCTCTGCCCGAGATTTCTACCCCGTATGCGACTAGTGCCTTTGTTGCATGTTTCTTTGTTTTTTCTTTTCAGAACTAAAAGATGTCTATTAAGATAGCCAGCTTGAATGCGAAGGGCCTGAGGGATCGGGGTAAGGCGGCTCGCCTGCTTCGTGACCTCTTGTCCTTCGGCGTGGATGTGGCCGCGATCCAAGAGACTCACTTTGTTTGCGAAGTCGACTCTTGTGTGCTGTCTAACGACTTTGTCGTCTATTCAGCATATGGGAGCCGGCAAGCCAGAGGTGTTTCTTTGCTGGTCAAGCGTACCCTGGACGCGAGGGTTGACCTTGTCCATGTCGGTGCCGAGGGCCGGCTGATCGTGGCCGATATTGCAGTGAAAAGCAAATTGTTCCGGCTGATTGTGGTTTATGCGCCCAATAAGCAAGGTGAGCGTGTCTCTTTCTTTCGGCTGTTGGAGCCCTTTATGGTGCATTCAACACGGCTAATCTTAGTTGGGGACTGGAATGCCATCCTAACCCCCAAATGGGATAGAGGGAGGGGCGCTGAGGAGGAATGATGATCGTAGCCTGGTTGATCTGATCGACGAATTTGGTCTCGTCGATAGATACCGGGTCGATCATCCGGATGGGAGTATGTGGACGTGGGCGCTTAATTGGCCTTCTACCCGGGTATCTGCGTACCTGGATAGGATGTTAGTGAGAGTGGCCGACATAGACTTCTTAGAATGTCCAACGTTCCACTGGCTAGGCTACACGGACCACAAACTCGTTTGTGCCCGTGTGGTGTTAGACTTTAGGCCTAGGTTGGCTGGTTATTGGAAGTTCAATCAGTCCTTACTGGACAGGCGGGACTTTCGTGACCAGCTGACAAAACTAGTTCAGCGGGCGTTAATTGGGCGAGTCATTGGGAATAAGTGGTGGGTTAACCTTAAGGACTCCATTAGGTCTTTCGCCACCAGATATAGCCAGCGGCTCAAACTAGATAAGGCTGCGGAGGCAAAGACACTTAGTGCTAATTTCGCCCGGGCGGAGGCTGGTGGGGATCCCCTAGAGATAGCCTTAGCCAGGAGGCCCTGAGGCGCACGACTAGCGAGCGCTATATGGGTCAGGTAATTAGAGCTAAGTTAAGCAAGATGTCTTCCGAAGCTGTGAACATGGGCGCAGAACTGCGCAAGGAAGAAATTCGTCGGGCCGGCGATCGGTACATTCGAGAAGTGCGCGACCCGGAGGGGCATCTCCTTCGGTCCACCGACGACATGTGCGAGGCGTTCCGGCAGCATTTCGAACACCGGTTTACCAAGGAGCCTGGTCTCCGTGTCGAGGAGTTTCGCAGCTATTTGGCTGACTTTCCCCGGCTGTTGCCGGCTGAAGCGGCTAGCTGCGAAGGGGAGATTACGGAGGACGAAGTCTACGCGGCTTTGAAGAAGACCGGCAGTGGCAAGTCGCCAGGTTTGGATGGTTTGCCCTATGAATTGTACTTGAGGATGTCGCACCTTTTGTCCCGCTCTTGACTGTCGTGTTCAACCACTGGTTTCGGCAGGGGTCCATCCCCGGTCGGATCACCAGGGGCGTGATCACGCTGTTGGGAAAAGGCAAGAAGGTTGGGCGGGGATTAGATGATTACAGGCCCATAACTCTGCTAAACACAGAGATAAAGATTTTGGCCAAGATCCTGACGAATCGCTTGCAGCTAGTTGCCGAGTCTCTGTTGGAACCGGATCAGACTTGTTCTGTGAAGGGACGAACAATTCAGAGCAACCTGCACTTGATTCGCACGATCGTAGAGGGTGTGAAGACGACGAAGGAGGCCGCGCTGATCAATTTGGATCAGTCCAAGGCATTTGATAGGATTGACCATGGCTACCTGGCTGCTGTCCTGCAGGCCGCCGGATTCAAACCCGACTTCAGCCGCTGGATTAGCCTTCTGTATCGCTCCCCCAAGGCTGTGGTACAGGTGAACGGGAAGCTGTCGAGCGCTTTCGCGCTGTCTAGGTCGGTCCGACAGGGTTGTCCACTGTCGCCTCTCCTTTACGTCCTGGCGTTGGAGCCTCTCCTTCGCCGGCTAAGGGACGAGACGTGCAGTCCGGTCCTGCGTGGAATTGCTGTCCCTGGAGGAGCTCGAGCCAGGGTTTCCGCGTACGCCGATGACGTAACGACCTTTGTGTCCTCCCGCAGGGACATAAGGGCGGTACAGAAGGCGCTTGAACGGTACGAACAGGTAACAGGGGCCAGAATTAACCGCGACAAGTCGTCCGGCTTGCGGTTAGGTGCCTGGAAGGGTGTTTCCCTCCCGGGGCCCTTCGACTGGACGGACGGGCCGGTCAAGCTCCTCGGAGTTTGGTTCGGTCCGGACTTACAGTTGGAGAAAAACTGGTCAGAAGTACAGGCAAAGGTCGGCGCGTCGGTCGAGATTTGGCGTCGGCGGAGTCTCTCCGTGAAGGGTCTGGCGGAGGTGTGTAATACATACCTCTTTCCCAGAATGCTTTACCGGCTGTCTGTACTTCCCCTTTGTGACGATCATGAGAAGGCGCTCGAGCGTTTGCTATTCTCCTGTCTTTGGAGAGGACGCAAACACATGGTCGACAAAGGAGTCTGTTGCCTCCGTCCGTGTCAAGGGGGTCTGGGGATGCCACACTTGAGGAGCCACGTGCTCGCTTCGAGGTTGGCATTCCTCAGGCGCGCGTTGGAGGAAGATCGGTTGCTTGCGGGGGTAGTGAGGGACATGTTCCCTAGCCTCACTATCACTCCCCCGCTCCTAAGGACTAGCAATAGGCCTTGGGGGCGGCCGAAATTCCTGCTCGAATGTCTGACGGCCCTTCGGGCCATTCCATGGTCCAGTGACCTTTCACGGCCTAGGAGAATCTTCTATCGGGGATTAGTGGAGGGCGCCGTGAAGGATGAACTGTGGAGTAAGCTCGGCATGTCGAGAGAGGAGTATCGCTCTCATTGGTCTTGGGCGCCAGGTGCGGATTGGCTCAACAACTCTGAGTTTTCTCTGACCTGGCGATTGGCTCGGAATGGTTTGTCTCTCAACGACAAGCGTTTCGCAATGGGCCTGGCGGATTTGCCAGATTGTGAACGTTGCGTCCTTGGAATTAAGGAGACGTCTGCGCACGCCTTATTCCATTGTTCGCGCGTTCGCCCGTTGTGGGCGCGTGTTGGCGAGTTGACTGCTCGTATCGCGCCGCGGGAGCTTGTGCTCATTGATCGCGCATACGCTGTGGACAATGTGTCGCCCCCGTACTCTGGAGTGAAGCGGATGGTGTTTCTGTCGCTACTGGCCACGGCTAGAATGGTGATTTGGATGACGCGTCTGGAGGAAGTCTTGCGGGGAGGTCGTCTTTCGGATCAGGATCTAATCCGATATTTTGAGCACCAGCTCAAAATTAAGATTAGAACTGAACGGAAACGGCTGCACCCGACAGAGTTCAGCGAAAGGTGGGTATATGCAGCGAGCCTGGTTCGCGTGACCGGGGCTAGCCTTGATTTTCTCTTTTAGATCTGCTAGTTGCATCGGGGTGGATTCCTTTGGAACCCCGCCCGTGGTTAAGGTAGAAGTCTCTTTTGTGCCTAGTTAATGTGAGTGAATGTGTTTGTCCTGGCCTGTTCCCGGCTTCATTGCTTTTGTTATGATCCAGTTCGAGATTCCCATTGTCCAAGTATTATTTTGTCCCGTTTTCACTCTCGGCTGGGTCAGCCTTATACATTCTCCAGTCCAATTTATTTTTGCCCCCTGCTTATCCATTCCCCTTAGAAAGAGAGCTGCTTGATTTTGTCCTTTTTTAAGGCAGAATACAGTGGCCTCTTTAATTATGTGGGTGTGTTTGGGTCTTACTAACATTGTGTATATATATTCATTTGAAATTGGTTTTGTTTTGGGGACTTTTGTTTCTTCATTCCCCCTTCCCATCATGTCATTTCAGGAATAAAGTTTTAAATTTATTTTTGTACACTATTGTATATATTGTAAAAATCAGAAATTTTTATGTACATTTGGGGTGTTTTTAGGTCCCCGGTATGATTTTGCGGTATTTTGGTGCTTGATAGGTATGAGTGTTGATGGACAAATTTTTATGGTGAATGAGAAAATTGTAACGTATGTATGGGTCGTGAATCGGATTAGCTAGGTATAAGATAGTTACTGAAGACCATCCCAAGTTTTTGTTCCCCCTCCCATTTGTTGGCCTTGTGCCAGAATTTGTAATTTATTGCAAATAAATAATTACCAGCCCTTCCCTACCCTCTTGACTTTTTGTTTTGGGGGTTGTGAAGGTAAGAGCAAAGAGCTGTTTTGTTCCTTCGTGATATTGCAGTGACTTTGTATCTTGGACATACTGATTTCCGGCCCGAGTTTATAGCTCGGGCTCGCGTAAAGTAGCGTTTTCAACGCGAAACACCGGAAAGAGGTTGTCCGGTGTTCGGCCACTTTGTGGCAATGGCCTCTAATGGGCCGGATGAGGTCGTTCCTCCCACCATGGCGTCGGTGGGAGGGAAGGAGGGTGACTGGCAGCTACCGCCACGGGAGTCACCCTCCTTACTAGTACCAGTAGAAGAATCAGCAGCAGGACCCGTACCGGCTGCAGTGCCAGCTCCTGGATCCCCCAAACCATCTACCTCTGGGTGGACAGGGGGAAAAATTACCGAAAAAAATGAAGACTATTATGAAAAGATGAAGGCCAAGTACGAGGAATATATCAAAGGCACAGAGCTAGTCTCAGTGCCGGACCAGTTGGCGGAAATAGAGAAAAGGATCATTACTTTGATAACTAAAGATATCAAAACTCACAAGATGATCGGAGTGCCAAGAGACACATTTGAAGATGCTATCAAGGCACTGAACATCAAGGCTAGGGCCGTGGCGAGGAGGAGCAATGCCATATGGGACGTCCTGCTGGGCACCCCCGAAGAGGCTAAGCGTATGGTCGGATTGGTGCTGGAGACAAAAACTCTCCAGTTCCTGACTGAGTACATGGGTGCCCGTAAGGTCAAAATAACACTGCATGGCGTCCCTATGGACATTGCAGAAGACCACGTGGGCGCTTTCTTTGCTAATTATGGAAAAGTAGCCGCGGTCTCCTCGCTGCGGTCGAAGGCCGGGTTTATCACTGGTGACATGGTCCTGCAGGCGACTCTGTCAAAGGAGAACATTGATAAAATACCCAACGTCCTTACCTGCAGGGGCCGCAACATCTTTGTCATCGTGGAAGGCAGGAAGCCGTGCTGTTGGGTCTGTGGGGCGGCGGAACATGTCGCTAAAACGTGTCCGACTAAGAATCCGCCCCCAAAGGCCCAACCAGCCAAACAACAGCAACCTGTGAAAGAAGCAGCTAAGCCAAGCCCACCAGCACCAGCTCCGGCAGCCGGCAAGGAGGGTGATTGGCAGGTGGTGGCGAGGAAAAAAGCAAAAACGCCTTCTCCGGCCAAGGTGCCGGTCAAGGCTCCATCGCCTGTCAAAACACCTGCCAAAACACCCCCAAAACAAAAGGAACCTACTCCCATAAAATCACCCACCAAACAAGGGAAGGAAAGAGCCCTCTCCCCGAAAAAGGATGTGGGGGAACCAATGGAGGTAGGGAGAGCGTCATCCCTGAAGCGCGGAAGAGAGGCGGAAGATGAGCAACAGGACGGCATAAAAAGCAGAAGGAGGAGCAGGAGCTCCGAAAGAAGGAAATATAGGGACAAGTGCGCGTCTGTACCGGTCTCTCCGGTCAGGCACACGTATGCCGATAAAGCTAGAAGCCTACCTTCTTCCCCGCGCAAAGCTTCCCAGTCCCCAACCTTTAATTTGATCCCTTTAAAAAAACAGATGCCTGTAACACCCTCTCCCTCCCCTTCTCCTATTCCCACTCCCTCTCGGGCAAAAAAAAAGAAAGCCCTCCCTCAAGGTGATGCACTGTTGAAGGTGGACGAAGGTATTGTGGAGGAGTGGTCCTCGCAGAGGAGAAAGCTCCTGAAGCCGCTCCTCAAACTAACTAAAGTTAAAGGACTTTCTACAGAAGAGCCAACAAACTTTCCCCAGGCCCCAGGAATAATTACCCTCGTTAGAAACACCGGGGGTAACCTGAGGGTCTGGGACCATATTGAAGAGGCCAAATTACACTATCCTAAAATAAGGATGGTCACTATGAACACACCTGAGCTCAAAAAAATGGGCAAAAATTGTTCGGGGAGGTTCCCGGTTATTCTCCACCCATGCTTATATAGGGTGGTAAAACTAACATATCCCACCGACGTCGGCGGGATTGTCCTAGACGGGCGGATTACGTCCGACATTGGTACAGGGTCCCTAGGACAGTCCGTCGGGGTCCCCTCTGCCCGAGATTTCTACCCCGTATGCGACTAGTGCCTTTGTTGCATGTTTCTTTGTTTTTTCTTTTCAGAACTAAAAGATGTCTATTAAGATAGCCAGCTTGAATGCGAAGGGCCTGAGGGATCGGGGTAAGGCGGCTCGCCTGCTTCGTGACCTCTTGTCCTTCGGCGTGGATGTGGCCGCGATCCAAGAGACTCACTTTGTTTGCGAAGTCGACTCTTGTGTGCTGTCTAACGACTTTGTCGTCTATTCAGCATATGGGAGCCGGCAAGCCAGAGGTGTTTCTTTGCTGGTCAAGCGTACCCTGGACGCGAAGGTTGACCTTGTCCATGTCGGTGCCGAGGGCCGGCTGATCGTGGCCGATATTGCAGTGAAAAGCAAATTGTTCCGGCTGATTGTGGTTTATGCGCCCAATAAGCAAGGTGAGCGTGTCTCTTTCTTTCGGCTGTTGGAGCCCTTTATGGTGCATTCAACACGGCTAATCTTAGTTGGGGACTGGAATGCCATCCTAACCCCCTAAATGGGATAGAGGGAGGGGCGCTAGCGGGAGGAATGATGATCGTAGCCTGGTTGATCTGATCGACGAATTTGGTCTCGTCGATAGATACCGGGTCGATCATCCGGATGGGAGTATGTGGACGTGGGCGCTTAATTGGCCTTCTACCCGGGTATCTGCGTACCTGGATAGGATGTTAGTGAGAGTGGCCGACATAGACTTCTTAGAATGTCCAACGTTCCACTGGCTAGGCTACACGGACCACAAACTCGTTTGTGCCCGTGTGGTGTTAGACTTTAGGCCTAGGTTGGCTGGTTATTGGAAGTTCAATCAGTCCTTACTGGACAGGCGGGACTTTCGTGACCAGCTGACAAAACTAGTTCAGCGGGCGTTAATTGGGCGAGTCATTGGGAATAAGTGGTGGGTTAACCTTAAGGACTCCATTAGGTCTTTCGCCACCAAATATAGCCAGCGGCTCAAACTAGATAAGGCTGCGGAGGCAAAGACACTTAGTGCTAATTTCGCCCGGGCGGAGGCTGGTGGGGATCCCCTAGAGATAGCCTTAGCCAGGGAGGCCCTGAGGCGCACGACTAGCGAGCGCTATATGGGCCAGGTAATTAGGGCTAAGTTAAGCAAGATGTCTTCCGAAGCTGTGAACATGGGCGCAGAACTGCGCAAGGAAGAAATTCGTCGGGCCGGCGATCGGTACATTCGAGAAGTGCGCGACCCGGAGGGGCATCTCCTTCGGTCCACCGACGACATGTGCGAGGCGTTCCGGCAGCATTTCGAACACCGGTTTACCAAGGAGCCTGGTCTCCGTGTCGAGGAGTTTCGCAGCTATTTGGCTGACTTTCCCCGGCTGTTGCCGGCTGAAGCGGCTAGCTGCGAAGGGGAGATTACGGAGGACGAAGTCTACGCGGCTTTGAAGAAGACCGGCAGTGGCAAGTCGCCAGGTTTGGATGGTTTGCCCTATGAATTGTACTTGAGGATGTCGCACCTTTTTGTCCCGCTCTTGACTGTCGTGTTCAACCACTGGTTTCGGCAGGGGTCCATCCCCGGTCGGATCACCAGGGGCGTGATCACGCTGTTGGGAAAAGGCAAGAAGGTTGGGCGGGGATTAGATGATTACAGGCCCATAACTCTGCTAAACACAGAGTTAAAGATTTTGGCCAAGATCCTGACGAATCGCTTGCAGCTAGTTGCCGAGTCTCTGTTGGAACCGGATCAGACTTGTTCTGTGAAGGGACGAACAATTCAGAGCAACCTGCACTTGATTCGCACGATCGTAGAGGGTGTAGAAGACGACGAAGAGGCCGCGCTGATCAATTTGGATCAGTCCAAGGCATTTGATAGGATTGACCATGGCTACCTGGCTGCTGTCCTGCAGGCCGCCGGATTCAAACCCGACTTCAGCCGCTGGATTAGCCTTCTGTATCGCTCCCCCAAGGCTGTGGTACAGGTGAACGGGAAGCTGTCGAGCGCTTTCGCGCTGTCTAGGTCGGTCCGACAGGGTTGTCCACTGTCGCCTCTCCTTTACGTCCTGGCGTTGGAGCCTCTCCTTCGCCGGCTAAGGGACGAGACGTGCAGTCCGGTCCTGCGTGGAATTGCTGTCCCTGGAGGAGCTCGAGCCAGGGTTTCCGCGTACGCCGATGACGTAACGACCTTTGTGTCCTCCCGCAGGGACATAAGGGCGGTACAGAAGGCGCTTGAACGGTACGAACAGGTAACAGGGGCCAGAATTAACCGCGACAAGTCGTCCGGCTTGCGGTTAGGTGCCTGGAAGGGTGTTTCCCTCCCGGGGCCCTTCGACTGGACGGACGGGCCGGTCAAGCTCCTCGGAGTTTGGTTCGGTCCGGACTTACAGTTGGAGAAAAACTGGTCAGAAGTACAGGCAAAGGTCGGCGCGTCGGTCGAGATTTGGCGTCGACGGAGTCTCTCCGTGAAGGGTCTGGCGGAGGTGTGTAATACATACCTCTTTCCCAGAATCCTTTACCGGCTGTCTGTACTTCCCCTTTGTGACGATCATGAGAAGGCGCTCGAGCGTTTGCTATTCTCCTGTCTTTGGAGAGGACGCAAACACATGGTCGACAAAGGAGTCTGTTGCCTCCGTCCGTGTCAAGGGGGTCTGGGGATGCCACACTTGAGGAGCCACGTGCTCGCTTCGAGGTTGGCATTCCTCAGGCGCGCGTTGGAGGAAGATCGGTTGCTCGCGGGGGTAGTGAGGGACATGTTCCCTAGCCTCACTATCACTCCCCCGCTCCTAAGGACTAGCAATAGGCCTTGGGGGCGGCCGAAATTCCTGCTCGAATGTCTGACGGCCCTTCGGGCCATTCCATGGTCCAGTGACCTTTCACGGCCTAGGAGAATCTTCTATCGGGGATTAGTGGAGGGCGCCGTGAAGGATGAACTGTGGAGTAAGCTCGGCATGTCGAGAGAGGAGTATCGCTCTCATTGGTCTTGGGCGCCAGGTGCGGATTGGCTCAACAACTCTGAGTTTTCTCTGACCTGGCGATTGGCTCGGAATGGTTTGTCTCTCAACGACAAGCGTTTCGCAATGGGCCTGGCGGATTTGCCAGATTGTGAACGTTGCGTCCTTGGAATTAAGGAGACGTCTGCGCACGCCTTCTTCCATTGTTCGCGCGTTCGCCCGTTGTGGGCGCGTGTCGGCGAGTTGACTGCTCGTATCGCGCCGCGGGAGCTTGTGCTCATTGATCGCGCATACGCTGTGGACAATGTGTCGCCCCCGTACTCTGGAGTGAAGCGGATGGTGTTTCTGTCGCTACTGGCCACGGCTAGAATGGTGATTTGGATGACGCGTCTGGAGGAAGTCTTGCGGGGCGGTCGTCTTTCGGATCAGGATCTAATCCGATATTTTGAGCACCAGCTCAAAATTAAGATTAGAACTGAACGAAAACGGCTGCACCCGACAGAGTTCAGCGAAAGGTGGGTATATGCGGCGAGCCTGGTTCGCGTGACCGGGGCTAGCCTTGATTTTCTCTTTTAGATCTGCTAGTTGCATCGGGGTGGATTCCTTTGGAACCCCTCCCGTGGTTAAGGTAAGAAGTCTTTTTGTGCCTAGTTAATGTGAGTGAATGTGTTTGTCCTGGCCTGTTCCCGGCTCCATTGCTTTTGTTATGATCCAGTTCGAGATTCCCATTGTCCAAGTATTATTTTGTCCCGTTTTCACTCTCGGCTGGGTCAGCCTTATACATTCTCCAGTCCAATTTATTTTTGCCCCCTGCTTCTCCATTCCCCTTAGAAAGAGAGCTGCTTGATTTTGTCTTTTAAGGCAGAATACAGTGGCCTCTTTAATTATGTGGGTGTGTTTGGGTCTTACTAACATTGTGTATATATATTCATTTGAAATTGTTTTTTGTTTTGGGGATTTTTTGTTTCTTCATTCCCCCTTCCCATCATGTCATTTCATGAATAAAGTTTTAAATTTATTTTTGTACACTATTGTAAATATTGTAAATAAACAAATTTTTATGTACATTTGGGGCGTTTTTAGGTCCCTGGTATGTTACTGCGGTATTTTGGTGCTTGATAGGTATGAGTGTTGATGGACAAATTTTTATGGTGAATGAGAAAATTGTAACGTATGTATGGGTCGTGAATCGGATTAGCTAGGTATAAGATAGTTACGGAAGACCAACCCAAGTTTTTGTTCCCCCTCCCCATTGTTTGGCCTTGTGCCAGAATTTATGTAATTTCGCATAAATAAATCAGTACCAGCCCTTCCCTACCCTCTTGACTTTTTGTTTTGGGGGTTGTGAAGGTAAGAGCAAAGAGCTGTTTTGTTCCTTCGTGATATTGCAGTGACTTTGTATCTTGGACATACTGATTTCCGGCCCGAGTTTATAGCTCGGGCTCGCGTAAAGTAGCGTTTTCAACGCGAAACACCGGAAAGAGGTTGTCCGGTGTTCGGCCACTTTGTGGCAATGGCCTCTAATGGGCCGGATGAGGTCGTTCCTCCCACCATGGCGTCGGTGGGAGGGAAGGAGGGTGACTGGCAGCTACCGCCACGGGAGTCACCCTCCTTACTAGTACCAGTAGAAGAATCAGCAGCAGGACCCGTACCGGCTGCAGTGCCAGCTCCTGGATCCCCCAAACCATCTACCTCTGGGTGGACAGGGGGAAAAATTACCGAAAAAAATGAAGACTATTATGAAAAGATGAAGGCCAAGTACGAGGAATATATCAAAGGCACAGAGCTAGTCTCAGTGCCGGACCAGTTGGCGGAAATAGAGAAAAGGATCATTACTTTGATAACTAAAGATATCAAAACTCACAAGATGATCGGAGTGCCAAGAGACACATTTGAAGATGCTATCAAGGCACTGAACATCAAGGCTAGGGCCGTGGCGAGGAGGAGCAATGCCATATGGGACGTCCTGCTGGGCACCCCCGAAGAGGCTAAGCGTATGGTCGGATTGGTGCTGGAGACAAAAACTCTCCAGTTCCTGACTGAGTACATGGGTGCCCGTAAGGTCAAAATAACACTGCATGGCGTCCCTATGGACATTGCAGAAGACCACGTGGGCGCTTTCTTTGCTAATTATGGAAAAGTAGCCGCGGTCTCCTCGCTGCGGTCGAAGGCCGGGTTTATCACTGGTGACATGGTCCTGCAGGCGACTCTGTCAAAGGAGAACATTGATAAAATACCCAACGTCCTTACCTGCAGGGGCCGCAACATCTTTGTCATCGTGGAAGGCAGGAAGCCGTGCTGTTGGGTCTGTGGGGCGGCGGAACATGTCGCTAAAACGTGTCCGACTAAGAATCCGCCCCCAAAGGCCCAACCAGCCAAACAACAGCAACCTGTGAAAGAAGCAGCTAAGCCAAGCCCACCAGCACCAGCTCCGGCAGCCGGCAAGGAGGGTGATTGGCAGGTGGTGGCGAGGAAAAAAGCAAAAACGCCTTCTCCGGCCAAGGTGCCGGTCAAGGCTCCATCGCCTGTCAAAACACCTGCCAAAACACCCCCCAAAACAAAAGGAACCTACTCCCATAAAATCACCCACCAAACAAGGGAAGGAAAGAGCCCTCTCCCCGAAAAAGGATGTGGGGGAACCAATGGAGGTAGGGAGAGCGTCATCCCTGAAGCGCGGAAGAGAGGCGGAAGATGAGCAACAGGACGGCATAAAAAGCAGAAGGAGGAGCAGGAGCTCCGAAAGAAGGAAATATAGGGACAAGTGCGCGTCTGTACCGGTCTCTCCGGTCAGGCACACGTATGCCGATAAAGCTAGAAGCCTACCTTCTTCCCCGCGCAAAGCTTCCCAGTCCCCAACCTTTAATTTGATCCCTTTAAAAAAACAGATGCCTGTAACACCCTCTCCCTCCCCTTCTCCTATTCCCACTCCCTCTCGGGCAAAAAAAAAGAAAGCCCTCCCTCAAGGTGATGCACTGTTGAAGGTGGACGAAGGTATTGTGGAGGAGTGGTCCTCGCAGAGGAGAAAGCTCCTGAAGCCGCTCCTCAAACTAACTAAAGTTAAAGGACTTTCTACAGAAGAGCCAACAAACTTTCCCCAGGCCCCAGGAATAATTACCCTCGTTAGAAACACCGGGGGTAACCTGAGGGTCTGGGACCATATTGAAGAGGCCAAATTACACTATCCTAAAATAAGGATGGTCACTATGAACACACCTGAGCTCAAAAAAATGGGCAAAAATTGTTCGGGGAGGTTCCCGGTTATTCTCCACCCATGCTTATATAGGGTGGTAAAACTAACATATCCCACCGACGTCGGCGGGATTGTCCTAGACGGGCGGATTACGTCCGACATTGGTACAGGGTCCCTAGGACAGTCCGTCGGGGTCCCCTCTGCCCGAGATTTCTACCCCGTATGCGACTAGTGCCTTTGTTGCATGTTTCTTTGTTTTTTCTTTTCAGAACTAAAAGATGTCTATTAAGATAGCCAGCTTGAATGCGAAGGGCCTGAGGGATCGGGGTAAGGCGGCTCGCCTGCTTCGTGACCTCTTGTCCTTCGGCGTGGATGTGGCCGCGATCCAAGAGACTCACTTTGTTTGCGAAGTCGACTCTTGTGTGCTGTCTAACGACTTTGTCGTCTATTCAGCATATGGGAGCCGGCAAGCCAGAGGTGTTTCTTTGCTGGTCAAGCGTACCCTGGACGCGAAGGTTGACCTTGTCCATGTCGGTGCCGAGGGCCGGCTGATCGTGGCCGATATTGCAGTGAAAAGCAAATTGTTCCGGCTGATTGTGGTTTATGCGCCCAATAAGCAAGGTGAGCGTGTCTCTTTCTTTCGGCTGTTGGAGCCCTTTATGGTGCATTCAACACGGCTAATCTTAGTTGGGGACTGGAATGCCATCCTAACCCCCAAATGGGATAGAGGGAGGGGCGCTAGCGGGAGGAATGATGATCGTAGCCTGGTTGATCTGATCGACGAATTTGGTCTCGTCGATAGATACCGGGTCGATCATCCGGATGGGAGTATGTGGACGTGGGCGCTTAATTGGCCTTCTACCCGGGTATCTGCGTACCTGGATAGGATGTTAGTGAGAGTGGCCGACATAGACTTCTTAGAATGTCCAACGTTCCACTGGCTAGGCTACACGGACCACAAACTCGTTTGTGCCCGTGTGGTGTTAGACTTTAGGCCTAGGTTGGCTGGTTATTGGAAGTTCAATCAGTCCTTACTGGACAGGCGGGACTTTCGTGACCAGCTGACAAAACTAGTTCAGCGGGCGTTAATTGGGCGAGTCATTGGGAATAAGTGGTGGGTTAACCTTAAGGACTCCATTAGGTCTTTCGCCACCAAATATAGCCAGCGGCTCAAACTAGATAAGGCTGCGGAGGCAAAGACACTTAGTGCTAATTTCGCCCGGGCGGAGGCTGGTGGGGATCCCCTAGAGATAGCCTTAGCCAGGGAGGCCCTGAGGCGCACGACTAGCGAGCGCTATATGGGCCAGGTAATTAGAGCTAAGTTAAGCAAGATGTCTTCCGAAGCTGTGAACATGGGCGCAGAACTGCGCAAGGAAGAAATTCGTCGGGCCGGCGATCGGTACATTCGAGAAGTGCGCGACCCGGAGGGGCATCTCCTTCGGTCCACCGACGACATGTGCGAGGCGTTCCGGCAGCATTTCGAACACCGGTTTACCAAGGAGCCTGGTCTCCGTGACGAGGAGTTTCGCAGCTATTTGGCTGACTTTCCCCGGCTTTTGCCGGCTGAAGCGGCTAGCTGCGAAGGGGAGATTACGGAGGACGAAGTCTACGCGGCTTTGAAGAAGACCGGCAGTGGCAAGTCGCCAGGTTTGGATGGTTTGCCCTATGAATTGTACTTGAGGATGTCGCACCTTTTTGTCCCGCTCTTGACTGTCGTGTTCAACCACTGGTTTCGGCAGGGGTCCATCCCCGGTCGGATCACCAGGGGCGTGATCACGCTGTTGGGAAAAGGCAAGAAGGTTGGGCGGGGATTAGATGATTACAGGCCCATAACTCTGCTAAACACAGAGTTAAAGATTTTGGCCAAGATCCTGACGAATCGCTTGCAGCTAGTTGCCGAGTCTCTGTTGGAACCGGATCAGACTTGTTCTGTGAAGGGACGAACAATTCAGAGCAACCTGCACTTGATTCGCACGATCGTAGAGGGTGTAGAAGACGACGAAGAGGCCGCGCTGATCAATTTGGATCAGTCCAAGGCATTTGATAGGATTGACCATGGCTACCTGGCTGCTGTCCTGCAGGCCGCCGGATTCAAACCCGACTTCAGCCGCTGGATTAGCCTTCTGTATCGCTCCCCCAAGGCTGTGGTACAGGTGAACGGGAAGCTGTCGAGCGCTTTCGCGCTGTCTAGGTCGGTCCGACAGGGTTGTCCACTGTCGCCTCTCCTTTACGTCCTGGCGTTGGAGCCTCTCCTTCGCCGGCTAAGGGACGAGACGTGCAGTCCGGTCCTGCGTGGAATTGCTGTCCCTGGAGGAGCTCGAGCCAGGGTTTCCGCGTACGCCGATGACGTAACGACCTTTGTGTCCTCCCGCAGGGACATAAGGGCGGTACAGAAGGCGCTTGAACGGTACGAACAGGTAACAGGGGCCAGAATTAACCGCGACAAGTCGTCCGGCTTGCGGTTAGGTGCCTGGAAGGGTGTTTCCCTCCCGGGGCCCTTCGACTGGACGGACGGGCCGGTCAAGCTCCTCGGAGTTTGGTTCGGTCCGGACTTACAGTTGGAGAAAAACTGGTCAGAAGTACAGGCAAAGGTCGGCGCGTCGGTCGAGATTTGGCGTCGGCGGAGTCTCTCCGTGAAGGGTCTGGCGGAGGTGTGTAATACATACCTCTTTCCCAGAATCCTTTACCGGCTGTCTGTACTTCCCCTTTGTGACGATCATGAGAAGGCGCTCGAGCGTTTGCTATTCTCCTGTCTTTGGAGAGGACGCAAACACATGGTCGACAAAGGAGTCTGTTGCCTCCGTCCGTGTCAAGGGGGTCTGGGGATGCCACACTTGAGGAGCCACGTGCTCGCTTCGAGGTTGGCATTCCTCAGGCGCGCGTTGGAGGAAGATCGGTTGCTTGCGGGGGTAGTGAGGGACATGTTCCCTAGCCTCACTATCACTCCCCCGCTCCTAAGGACTAGCAATAGGCCTTGGGGGCGGCCGAAATTCCTGCTCGAATGTCTGACGGCCCTTCGGGCCATTCCATGGTCCAGTGACCTTTCACGGCCTAGGAGAATCTTCTATCGGGGATTAGTGGAGGGCGCCGTGAAGGATGAACTGTGGAGTAAGCTCGGCATGTCGAGAGAGGAGTATCGCTCTCATTGGTCTTGGGCGCCAGGTGCGGATTGGCTCAACAACTCTGAGTTTTCTCTGACCTGGCGATTGGCTCGGAATGGTTTGTCTCTCAACGACAAGCGTTTCGCAATGGGCCTGGCGGATTTGCCAGATTGTGAACGTTGCGTCCTTGGAATTAAGGAGACGTCTGCGCACGCCTTCTTCCATTGTTCGCGCGTTCGCCCGTTGTGGGCGCGTGTCGGCGAGTTGACTGCTCGTATCGCGCCGCGGGAGCTTGTGCTCATTGATCGCGCATACGCTGTGGACAATGTGTCGCCCCCGTACTCTGGAGTGAAGCGGATGGTGTTTCTGTCGCTACTGGCCACGGCTAGAATGGTGATTTGGATGACGCGTCTGGAGGAAGTCTTGCGGGGAGGTCGTCTTTCGGATCAGGATCTAATCCGATATTTTGAGCACCAGCTCAAAATGAAGATTAGAACTGAACGAAAACGGCTGCACCCGACAGAGTTCAGCGAAAGGTGGGTATATGCGGCGAGCCTGGTTCGCGTGACCGGGGCTAGCCTTGATTTTCTCTTTTAGATCTGCTAGTTGCATCGGGGTGGATTCCTTTGGAACCCCGCCCGTGGTTAAGGTAGAAGTCTTTTTGGTGCCTAGTTAATGTGAGTGAATGTGTTTGTCCTGGCCTGTTCCCGGCTTCATTGCTTTTGTTATGATCCAGTTCGAGATTCCCATTGTCCAAGTATTATTTTGTCCCGTTTTCACTCTCGGCTGGGTCAGCCTTATACATTCTCCAGTCCAATTTATTTTTGCCCCCTGCTTATCCATTCCCCTTAGAAAGAGAGCTGCTTGATTTTGTCTTTTTAAGGCAGAATACAGTGGCCTCTTTAATTATGTGGGTGTGTTTGGGTCTTACTAACATTGTGTATATATATTCATTTGAAATTGTTTTTTGTTTTGGGGATTTTTTGTTTCTTCATTCCCCCTTCCCATCATGTCATTTCATGAATAAAGTTTTAAATTATTTTTGTAAGATATTGTATATATTGTAAAAATCAGAAATTTTTATGTACATTTGGGGTGTTTTTTAGGTCCCCGGTATGATTTTGCGGTATTTTGGTGCTTGTTAGGTATGAGTGTTGATGGACAAATTTTTATGGTGAATGAGAAAATTGTAACGTATGTATGGGTCGTGAATCTGATTAGCTAGGTATAAGATAGTTACTGAAGACCATCCCAAGTTTTGTTCCCCCTCCCCATTTTTCGGCCTTGTGCCATAATTCATGTATTTCATACCTGAATAAATACATACCAGCCATTTCCTACACCAGGTCACTACGGATTGGAGGTCCCTTTCAAGTACGGCAGCAAGGTTCACTTTGTCGTTCAGACCTGGTTTCTGATCGATGCGAGAGTAGATTGTTGTGTCGTCGGCATACATGCCAACTTGGGATCTAATGGTGTCGGGAAGATCATTAATGTAGATCAGAAAGAGCGTGGGACCTAGGATAGAACCTTGAGGGACGCCCGCGTTCGTCTGGTAGTTTTGGGAGGCATGCCCATTTAATACCACCTTCAATGTGCGGTTAGAGAGGAAGGACTGGATGAGGTCAAACAGATGTCCAGTTATCCCATAGCTCCGCAGTTTGCACAAGAGGCCAGCATGCCAGACCCTGTCGAATGCTTTGGAGATATCCAAGGCAACGGTTTGGGCTTCACCATTCTTGTCGAGTGCCCGGTATATGTACTCGGTAATGGTCGTTAGCATATCAGCAGTAGACCTGGTGAAGCGAAACCCGTACTCTTTGTCAGAGAGAAGCCCGTCGGCCATGAGATGCTGTGTCACCTCGGCGTTGATAATGGCTTCGAAAACTTTGCTAAAGATTGGAAGGAGACTAATAGGACGGTAATTGGCGGGGTCTGAGGGTTCGCCAGAATTCTTAAATATAGGAACTACGCAGGAGGACTTCCAACAGGCAGGAAAGCAGGAAGCAGATAGGCAGAGGTTATAGAGTTTAGAGAGGACAGAGGAGAGTTCTGGGTCACATTTCTTCAGTACTATAACTGGGATTCCGTCTCCGCCGCTCGCTTTGTGTGGGTCAAGTTGTGCAATTATCTTGGCGACCAGCGAGGGTGTAATATGGACGTTATTTAGTTGAGCCTTAGTTCTGGGTGGGAAGTCTGGTGTAGGTATTCCTAACGAGTCCAGTGTCGAATTGGTTGAGAATCTACGGGCAAAGCATTCAGCCTTGTCGGCTGGGGAGGTGAGAACTTCAAATTCATTGATTAGTGGGGGCATTGAAGTCTTATTCCTGCTGAGCACGCTTTTGCAGAGACGCCAGTAATCTTTGGAACCAAAATTAGAGGATGCTATACGTTGCCTAATTCTGGTAGCAAACGCCCTCTTGGCTTCGTTCAGTACTTTTTTACACTTGTTCCGTGCTGAGGTGAAAAGGCGCCTGTTTTGGTTCGACGAGCAGCTTCGATAGAGCCGGAAGAAATGGTTCCGGTGGGCAATGGCGGCCGAGCAAGCGGGTGAGAACCAGGGGGACGAATTTGGTTTTAGTTGGAATTTCCTGGCTGGGATAAAAGCATCGATGCCAGCCTTAACCCAAGAGGAGACTTCGGAGGCACAGTCTTCGACAGGAAGATCGAAGACGTTGTTCCAGGGGACGTCGCAGAGGAAGTCCCTGAACGAGTCCCAGTCGGCTTTTTGGTAGCAGTATGATATTCTGCTGGTCTGGTTTTCTTGGGTAGAGTTAGTGCAGATTGATACGTTTACGGAGACTACGGCGTGGTCAGAGTTTCCGAGGGGGCAGAGTTGCCTGGTAGTGCAGGAGTCTGGGATGGAGGTAAAACAAAGGTCGAGTAAAGAGTCCCTTCCGTTAGGGGTTTTAGAGAAACGCGTGGGGAAGTCCACCACTTTCGTTAGAGCTTGGGCTATTGAAAAGTGCATGGTGCGGATCCCAGCAAGGTCGGTGGCTGAGTTTTCAAGCCACTTGGTGTGGTGGGCGTTAAAATCGCCAAATACAAATATATGGGCAGATGGGTGAGTAGAAATGGCCCTGTCGATATTAGTAGAGATGCAATCAAGTACCGTACAGTCAGAGGAGGAGGGGGAGCGGTAGAGGAAGAAGAGATAGCTAACCGAGCTTAGAAGTGAGAGGCGAAAGCACATGAAGGAATGATCAAGGGATTCAAGAGATGTGACCCTGGCTAGGGGGAGATGTTCGCTGACATATACACCAAGCCCATGCATATGGACATTGGAGTCCTTCCTGAAGAGAGGAAGGTAACCAGGAACGAACAGCTCTGAAGAGGGGATAGAAAGGTCAAGGTTAGTCTCACATATAGCTAAGATATCGGGTGAGTTAGTTAGAAGGAAAGATTAAAGTTATTAATTATTAAAGTTACTGCGAATACCTCGTATATTTGTGAATGTAACGCAGATAGGTTTGGGCGATTTACGATTAGCTGGTTTAGGCTTGCTATTTTGCTTGTTTAATTTCATGCTGATTATAGTTGTGGATATAGAGAGGTCTAGAGTAGGGTCAGATGGTCGTTTATTGCAGCAGGTGAAGGATGGTGAATGGCGCCGCCTGCAGCATAATGTGGCCTCGGGGTTGCCCATCAGAAATTCATGCAGGGACGCCCGTCCATGCGCGAAATGGCACTACAGGAACCCCGATATTATTCAACTGTTGATCAGAGCAGCCTCTCAAGACGCTACGCAAGAGTTCGGGCTCCTAACTACCAGTTGGAAGCAGCAACCAGGAAACTACCAACCCGGTACCCTCAGAATGAAGAGACATTGCCACCATACTCACCAACTGCAAAAAGCTTCCAGCCGAACCGACATAAAGACCGAAAAAGAGAGAGCTTAACCGGGAACCCCTTCCTAAACAAGAAACAAGGCGATCACCTCTACTCCTGTCCAAAAGAAGTGGGTGGAGTGTGAGACTGGGCGATAGAAGGTACTATCTACTCTAATTAAAAAAAAAATTAATAAATAAATGTGTGACTGAAGTTAACTAAGTTACAACTTAGTATAAGTCAAACCTAACTTTGATAATTAAAAACAATTTACACAAACATAGTCGCAGTGCATTACAAGAGCGACAAGTAGAGAACTTAGGTTAGTAACAAAACAGGAACAAAAATTAGGCAGAAATGATAAGAACCAAAAGGAAGAAAGAAATTAAAAAATAAAAAATTCAAAAAATAAGATCACACTGGCTAAAACTTACCAGTTGCAGGCTGACTGACAGAAAAAAGTTAAGAAAATTTCAAAAATTATCTTCATTTTGTTTCCTCTATTCAGTTCTGGAAAGTTTAAGTAAGCAGTAACAGACAGTAGTGTGAGGGTAGAATACATTGGAGTGGGAGGGAACACCTCAAAGCCATGTGTCCAGTTAGCAAGGGAGGAAGACAGAACAATAAAATAAAAAAAACAAACATGGCCGGTCTTAGAATTCCTACATATAACCAAAACCCTAATATACCAAACCTAACTTTGATAATTAAAAACAATTTACACAAACATAGTCGCAGTGCATTACAAATTTTCGGGTAGTGTTGTAAAATTTAAAATAAAAAAAAAATAGATGATTACACTCAATTACAATTGATTAAAATTTCATAGATTTACATGGAATGGGGGTAACAGAAGTAAAAAAATATTTTTACCAAGATTTTTAAAAAACAACAATTTCAAAAATTATTTTATTCATTTGTAAATGAGTACTGGAAGTAAAGTTTCATTAAAATCCAACAATTATTTGACTTTTGCAAGAATTTCCAAATTAATGTGTTTGTCACCAAAAAAAGTGGGTGATGTAATCATTACGTTTTCCATTGTAAACATTCGTAACGTTTTGTTTAACCGCTAACTCAAATCAATCAAAATTTTCTGACAAAATTTCGAAAATGTTAAAAGGGATTAAACAATTTTTTATAAATAATTAAAAATTACTTTGATTATTCCTCTTAATAATAATATAAACATTTTGATAGGAAAAGTTTGTTTTATTAAGTTTGGGACCTTTTTTATTCATACTATGCTGTTTTTTTGTTTTTGTTTTTTGTTTTTAACGATTTAGTTGAGGTACCGCAAATGAGCTTATAAAATCTACGATAATTCTTGTGAATGATTTTCTAATAATACTTTCAACTCTTGTCAGAAATTCTGCTATTCTTCCCTTTTGTGGGAATTTCGTCTTTAGCCCTGGCGTCGAGTGTCCGGTCATGAAAAGGGCGTCATAAAATTGTCAGTTCCTAATCTACACAAAGGAGGAATTGAAAATAAGGAGAAATTTAAAAAAGTTGACTCCGCAAATATGTGAGGCTGGAAGGAGGTTGGGGTAAGAATGGAAAAGGAAAGAAATTAAAGATATAGATGAAAAGAAAATAAGTTAAAGAACTTTACTATAAGAAGAAGTGAAAGAAATAAAAGAAAGTCACTAGAAAGATAGAAAGAAAGAATAAAATAAACTGGAAAGAAAGGAGCGAAAAGAAAGGAACGCAGTAAAAAGAGAAAGAAAGAAGAAGGGAAAGAAAGAAAATGAAAAATAGAAATGAAGAGAGAAGAAAGAGAAGGTAGAAAAAGAACCAAAGAATTTAAATAAAAAGCAGAAAGTAAAAAAGAAAGAGTAAGAAAATGCAAAAAAAAAAAAAAAAAAAGAGAGAGAAAAAAAGCAAAAATGGCAGAAAAAAAAAAGGCGGGAATGGGAAAAGTTAAGGATTAAAAACGAGAAAAAAAGAAAATCGGTTAAAAAAGAAAAAAAGAAAAGAAGTGAAGAGACGAGAAGAGAAAAGAAAAGAGAAAATAAAGAGAAGATAACCGAAGAAGTAAGACAACAAGGAAGAAAAGAAATCTAAAGACGAAAGAAAAAGAGGAAGTGTATAAAATGTGAAAAAAGAAAAAATGAAAGCAAAGGTAAAGGAAAAAAGAAAGAATATATGTATGTCAAAAAATGAAGAGAGAAAGGAAATAAAAAAAGAGAAGGAAAAGAAAGAAGGATAAGAAAGTTAGTGCCAAAATTAGAAAAAAAGAGAGAAAATGAAAAACAAAAAAAAGGAGAGTTGTAAAACAAAGATGAAATAAAGAGCGATAGAAAGAATGAAAAACGCGATTATCATACGAAATGTTGATGGGATAGACAAGAGATGGGTCAAGGGTCATAGAAAAGATAAAAAAAAAGCAAAAACCAAAGATGGTTTTGCAAGAAAGTCAGGAGAAAAGAATGGAAAGAATGCGAAAATTTATTGTGTTTCTCGTGAATGAAATAAAATCATTTCGAAAGGGAAAACAGTAGCGACATAATGTCTTATCTGAAAAGGAAAAATAAAGAGAAGAAGAGAAAGTAGGGAGAAAAGAAATTGAGGGAAGAAAAAAGAGAGGGAGTAGAATATATGGGAAGGAAAGAAAATGGGGAGAAAATAGTTTAGAAGATATAGGAAGGAAAAAAGGGAGAGGAAAGAAAAGAGAGAGAAGATTAAGAGAGGAAAATAAAGAGAGCGAAAAGAAAAGAGAGTAGAAGATATAGGGAGGAAAGAAAAGATGGAGAAAAGAAAAGAGAGTAGAAGATAAAGAGAGGAAAGAAAAGGGGAGAAAAGAAAAGAGAGTAGAAGATATAGGGAGGAAAGAAAATGGAGGAAAAAACGTAGAAGATATAAGGAAGAAAAAGAAGGGGAGAAAAGAAAAGAGAGTAGAAGATACCTCCCTATATCTTCTATTCTCTTTTTTCCTCCAGAAAAAGGAGAGTAAAGAAAAGAGAGTAGAAGATATAGGGAGGAAAGAAAAGGGAAAAGAAAAAAAGAGTAGAATAGAGGATAAAAAGGGAGGAAAGAAAAAAGGAGGAGAAAAAAGAGAAGAATATATAGGGAGTGAAGAAAATAGGAGAAAAAAGAGAGTAGTAGATATAGAACCAAAAGAAAAGGAGAACCTAGGAGTACTGTAAAGAAGAAGAAGAAGAAAGAGTTGTACATAATGACAGAAACGTATATAATAATAATAATAATAACGTATGATGATAGTGATGATGATGATAGCAATAACAAATACAATGACGATGACAACAGCATCATCAATAATTAGAAGAAGTGTGGATAAGGAGGAGATGAAAGAAGAAACATAATTAAATGAAAAGAAGAATGAAAAGGAGGGAAAAAGAGAGTGAAGAGAAGCAAAAAAAAAAAAAAGAGGCGGAAGAAAAGGCAAAAAAAAAAAAAAAGAGGACGAGAAGATAGAAGAATATGAGAGAAAGAAAAAAGAATATACAAGGTATAAACAAAAAGGAGATAAAAAAGAAAGAAAGAAAAGGAATAACTAGTTTAAAGAAGAATAACAAAATCTAAATAAAGTGAAAGAAAGAAAGAAAGAAAGAAAGAAAGAATACAAAAAGGAAAATACAAAAGGAAATAAAGAGTTTGAATTGACGAGGAAGAAAATGCAGAAAATCTTTGGAAAAGGAAAGAAAGAAAGAAAGAAAGAAAGAAAGAAAGAAAAGATGTAATAAAAAGGCAGAGTTAAAAAGAGAATTCAGAAGATAACTGAAAAAGAATGAAACAAACAAAAATACAAAAAGGAATTAAAAAACAGATAAAGAAAAAGAAGAAGAATTCAGGAAAAAAGAAAGAAGGAAAGAAAATACAAAAAGGAATAAAGATTTTGAATAGACGAGGAAGAGAAAGCAGAAAATAGAAAGAAAGAAAGAAAGAAAGAAAGAAAGAAAGAAAGAAAGACGTAATAAAAAGGTTAAAAAGAGAAGTCAGAAGATAATTGAAAAAGAAGGAAACAAACAAACATACAAAATGAAATAAAAAAAGCAGTTAAAGAAAAAGAAGAAAAATGCAGGAAAGAAAAAGGAAAGAAAAAAATAAAGAAAGAAAGAAAGAAAGTAGAACGATGGAAAGAAAGAAATAAAGAAAGAAAAAAAGAAAGAAGTTTAGATAACGAGTGTGGACTTGTGATGTAGTAGCGCGTGATAACGGACTTAAATTTACAAGTTTATCATACAAGATATATAAACGGCGAGATAGACAGCCCAGTAGGCAAAGAGCGAAAAAATGTAAAGAATTAAAAACAAAAAAAAAACAAAAAAATAATGGAAACCCACAATAAAATAAATAAAAGCACAAAATCTCAGACCTCGCCTTTACTTCGTTTTGACCAATTCATCCAATCCCACCCACCATAAATAAAGAATATATAAAATCCTCATTGGTCAAAGTTCATTGGTTAGAAATTAACCTTCCTGATTTCAATCTATATCGCCCAACTCAAAATATTACCCTAAAACTTAAAAAAAAATAAATTAAATGAAAGCAAAAAAAAAAAAAAGACATGTTGGCCAAAAATTACTCAGCTGTTTGTAATCAGAAATGAGAACGGGGTGTTTGGAATGTGTTCACAGGGTCGGCTTTTGTTCCAGCTCGGGTTTATCAGAAAGAGAAGCGAAACAGTCAGTCTGTTCTCTGGTAGATCAAAACTATCACTGGTGGAGAGGAAGATGTTGGCATGTATATACAAAACATACACATTCCCAGGAATGTATAATAAACAGTTCCATGGGATTAGCTTATGCTGGAGACGTAAAGACGTATTTAAACATTGTTATTGCCTCCAGTGAACTTTCCTATTTCTCACAGACATTAGTGGTCAGTTTGCACGTCAAGCTACAAGAGCAATAATAATCAAATGAACATTTTCAGGGTAGATATATTTTCCACTTAAAAGACCAGCGCAACACAATCTTCCCACTCAATAAATTTCTACCAATAAACTACAAGAAAACTGAATGTGTGGTCATCAGCAAATAGAGGAGTCCAAAATGCTAATTACAGGTTGGGGATACTAAAATCAAGCAGGTAATAAAAATTTCAGTACTTGGGAAGTGTTGTAAAAGAAGATGGTAAGTGTGACACTGAGATCCCAAGGCGAATTGGCATGGCGACGAACGCATTCCAGAAGCTGAGCAAAGTATTAAAAGACGAAAAATTCACTAGAAATAAAATAGAGTATTGGATTACTATGTGATGTCTGTTTTTTAGTATGGCAGCGAATGCTGGACAATATCGTCAAATATAAAAGAAAAACTTGAAGCAACTCATATGTGTTTATACAGAAGGATGCTAAGGATATTATTGATCGAGCATGTGAGCAATGATGAGGTTCTGAAAAGGATGGAAACGAAAAGGAAACTAATATTGAGCATCAGGAAGAGACAGCTAAAATTCCTGGGACATGTGATGAGGAAGGATGGCTTAGAGAATCTGATACTCACAGGTCAAAGAGAGACGGGGAAAGCAGCGGATAATATATTTAAAGTACCTGAGCACGTGGATGGCAGAGGGGAAGTTGAGTGGAGTAACAGGAAAAAGCGTGCTGAGAGCCACCAGGGAAATGGAGACGTAGAAGGCCATGATCGCTTACATCCTGAAGAGATATGGCACATTGAAGAAGAATGTCGCATCATTGGTATTAATGCTGATGACACGACCGTTTACTCTAAGTAAGTCTGGCACGACATGGTGATTAATCACATCACTTCATGTCAATGGGAAAAAAGTGAGACCAAAATGCGCAATTAATTGTTATCCTGAAGGTAAGTCTGATGCAACAAAGTAAAACTGGCAGATATTCTGGAAAATGGCCTCCAGTCTATTATTAACTGGGCAAGGAATTGTTTTTAAATTTTAACGCCTTTCAATCATGTCTCGCCCAAGCGTGTATCACGTATGGCATTTAACTGACTGTACAAACTAGGAACCATTTTTGTATCAAATCATACCTGTGATGAGAAATCGATACTCTTTGCCAACAGTAACAGTGTTGGTCAGTGGTTAGATGCAAGTGAATCACTAAAATACACCATAAACCTCCACTGCAACTTAAAAAGTTAATGGTTACTGTATAGTAGCCTTTCAAGGAGTTTATTCATTATTCATTCTTGCCTCAAGGGAAACTAATAAAAGCAACTACGCATTGTGGAGAAATTGAATGTATGCATGAAAAGAAAACATTCTAAAATAGGGATGGCCCAATTTTGCTGCACAACAAGGCACGGCCTCACACTTCTTAATCAAAAGCTGAATTATGAAATTTTGTCTCGGTGAAAATTCTTGTCCTTCATATTCACCTGATATCTCTCCTACTGATTATCCCTTATTTAAGCATTTTGAGCTTTTCATACACAATAAAACATTCTCCAGTATGGAAGAGGCAACCAAAGAATTTTTTTTTTTAATCATTTCACCCCGAGCAAGGCGGAAACGCCACTGATGTGCAGGGGTTACATAAATGTAAAAAGATTAATTATAAAAGAGTTAGGAGTACAAACTAGTTAGAAACGAACAACAGAAAGCTGAGAAAGCAGGTGCGATGACAGATACATAGGTGGAGAGAAAGGGAAGGTTATACAGGGGAGGGGAGAGAGCTAGAGGCCAGTGGTTAGTAGATGAGTATTGACTTTGCATTTAAATTTCTGGGGGTTGTAGCCGTCAGGAAAGCAAGAATACGGGAGCGAGTTCCACAGGCGGGAAGTGCGAGAGAGGAAGCTGGAGAAGTAGAATTGTCGTCTGCATTTGGCTAACCTGATTGTGAATGGGTGGGACCCAGTTGCCAGTCTGGTTGCACGAGTAAACACCTGTTGAGGAGGCATCAGTGACTTAAGCTCGTCCGAGCAGAAGCCATGAAAGTATTTATAACTGTTTTTCAGATCAAAGGATGAGAATGTTTTGAAATAGATCAAGAATTTAGAGGTACATTAGAGAATAGTTATTTATCAACATGGTGCTTATTTCAACTAACTTAATTCTATAACATTTCAGAAAATTTTTACTTATTTCCAATAAAATACGTCAATTCATGTGTAACAACCTAATATATATAGTCATCCGCAGGCAGTCTTGTTTCGCTCTCTCACAGCTCATCAGTACGGGGTCATAGGTACGACTGTAATTTGTATCCGGTATCAGAGCCTCTGACTGGGAGATTGTGAGGATCATGGAACTACCCCTTAATTGCTGTTGTTCCCTATGGGAAAATAGTTAACCTCCAAACTTGGGTCAAAACACTATGAAAGTATAAATTTAGACTTTTATAGAAATATATACATCAAAATAGACTTTATAGAAAAATATACATTTCTGAAGGAAAAAAAAATTGCCTTAATACATTTTTTAAGGAAAAAATATTACCAGCATTACATTTTTTAATACAAAACTAGAAAATATCTTCAGTTTTCTAAAATACAAAAAATAAAAATAATACATTTTTTTCATCAAAATCTGATTAAAACAACCTTCTCACTATAAGTCAACATTCAAAAGTACCTTAAACCCGTTTCTTTTTGGCATTAAATAACCCACAGAAATTGATATGCATTTAAACAAAACTCAAACTCATCAGTAGAAATTGAAACCTGACCGATCTGACATCAGATTCTACCTCTTAGCTATCACAATGAAAGA
This sequence comes from Ascarosepion bandense, assembly GCA_037127315.1. Taxonomy (NCBI): domain Eukaryota; kingdom Metazoa; phylum Mollusca; class Cephalopoda; order Sepiida; family Sepiidae; genus Ascarosepion; species Ascarosepion bandense. The sequence goes on along the minus strand of JBBBDQ010002024.1, from coordinate 889,347 downwards.
AGGCAGATTTTAGTGTATTATATACACAATGTAAACAAATGCCAGTAGCCAAGACTGTTCAATTCATCGCTGAATGATGCGTGAATAGCGGTGAGTAGCTACTGTTTTTAAAGTTTACCATTTCCCCAGTGTGATCAATCGACAGGCGAGAGCGTAAATAGTCATCCGCAGACAGTCCTGTTTCTCTGTGTCACGGCTCATCAGTACTGTTAGACATCCGAAATGAATTTTGATTAATTCAACAAATAAAATATGTCAGCTTTAAGTTTATTGTATTTTTCTAAGATTGAAATATTTTTTTTTGCAATGGAGAACAACTTATTCAAACATGAGGAAAAACACAATAAATCAATAAAAGAACTGACCTTGTCAGATGGATTTTACAAAATTTGTTTAAATGAACCTTAGCTGATTTTTATTATATTTTGATATATATTTGATATTTTATATATGAAGGCTTAGTTAACATAAGCAGCCACAGTCAAAATTCAGAAAAAAGTGGAATCATGCCGATTCCAAGAGTATTGAAGCTACGCGAAAACAAGTAGTATCAAACGATCTTTCACTTCAGCTTGCAGATTTCGACCAAAGGGATAAGTGAATTCATGTCTTTGCCGAAAGTATCAGATCTAAGGGCCAGGGCCATCCTCAGCCGAACTCGGTTTGACGAGTCGTGCACCGGAAAAACAGACTCATGCCCATCTTTCCAAAAGGCATAGAAGTTAAATAAACACAAATAAATTCAGACGAAATTCCAGTTCACTTTGCAGATATCGTACACAGGGATAAATTGATCCATACTTTTGCCGGCGGCATTAGAGCTAATCGAATATAATCGAAATTTGAACTCGGTTTATTTTGTTTTTTTGTTGCTGATAACTTTAAAACTCTCTGTTATATCCTTCCTTCCTTCTTTACTCTCTCTCTCTCTCTCTCTCTCTCTCTCTCTCTCTCTCTCTGCGTTTGTCTGTGGACTTGCGTGTGAACATGCATTCAGATGTAATGACGCAGTGCCTGTTTCCCGCTTAAATAAATAAAGCTTCTTCAAAGACATTTGCTTGTCAAACACATTTACGTTACGATATGTCAGTTCTTTTAAATGCATCAGGCTTTTTTTTTCTTTATTCAACATAAATAAATTATCTCCAGTTCTCCTGACACGAAATTAAACTTTATCAGGAACAACTTTTTCTCTTGATCGCTCAAATATAGGTGTTCATCCGCCGACGGAAAAACTTTTTTGTAGCACATCCTAAAACACGCATTTATATATATAGTAGCATCATAGCCCGGCGTTGCCCGTGCAACTCAGAACATTTTAGTAGTAGGTGAATATGCCACTTTTTATTTTACATTTTTGTTTTTTGAAAAAACACTTTTTTAAAAATATTTCTTTTGTTTCAAAATTACGGGGAAAAATATTCACATTTTTTTGTTGAACAAATGAAATTTTAAAACGTCGGAATAAAAAATTGAATATAAAGGCATATTTTTATTTATATTTTTTTTTAATAAAAAATATTTTAGTCGCGTTTGACACGTGCGATTTGATTTCTGTGACGTAATTCAGCAACCACCTTAGATCTTAGATGTTTTACGGAGCAAATGTAAACAATCGGCCCCATTGGCCAAAATGTGCGAAAGGGAAAATTGCTGAACTTAAACTCAAAAAGTATGGGCTTCCCTGTAGATATGTGTCCCTAGAAAGTTTGAATGGCGTAGCTTAAAAAATATAGGCGTGCATAGGGAACAGTCACACAGAGAGTCACAGATTGCCTTTTATATATATATATATATATATATACATATATATATATATATATATATATATATATATATATATATAATTCCAGGTGAAGAGGAATCAACGTTTTTGGCATTTATTTTATTATGAACATTGCTCAATATAATGAGTATTATAGAGCTTAATATAATTATATGGTTGGAATGATATATATATATATATATATATATATATATATATATATATATATATATATAGCGTTGTGTAATTAGGTTAAAGAAAAGCATTTTCTTGGACTTCTCGCGCAGGGAACAACATTTATCAGGGAAGGTTTTCGATCTTCACTGGGATAAACTGAACATTTGATCTTGTGCCATACTACGTTAGGCTTGTTAAATATAAATCAGAGCTGTTTTGTTGCTATGATTGCCTAACCGGCACAATGTGAAATGTGAGGTTTTCAAGCTTAACTCCTAAAAAATGCTCGAATCTAGATTTTACCTAGGTAAAATGCAAGCACCTTCTATTTTACCGAGATAACAAACTAGCTTTTTAAATTTTACCAAAGTAAAATAACGGTGGTCTGATTAGTAAATTTTCGTTTTAGGTGCAGACGGCTTTCCCACCTTCAAATTTATCCAAAATAGCATTATTTCTGTGCAAATGTATATGCTGAACTCAAATCAACAATTAGTTATTGAAGAAACCTACCATTTTTTATTCGAAAGTGATGCACAGTCATGAAACACTTGCCAGCGGCAGTACCCACCTCATTGCCCTAAAGTGTGTGGATCGGTAGTAATAACTACGCCAGCGCGACCAACGGCTGGGATAACTTGGGATATGTTATCCCAGACACAACTGAGAGATGAAATGAAGTTTATCAGGTACTAAATTTTCATCATAGCCAAAAAACCGGAAATTATTTCATTTTCTTACCAGTTATCAAGGTGTAATACAACAAGTACTCACTGCTTTCCTCTGTCAGTCTATATGTCGCAGAAATTACAAGTGTCTCTTTTCCAATTTTATGCACAATTGTCATTTTTATTTCCTTCAAACTTCCTCGTTCCTGACATGATCTGTCTATGAGGATCTAAGCATTCTTAAGAAAAACATATTTGTTATCTCAAGTCTTCTCTTAATATGTGAAGAAATCATAGCGTTAGATAAACTAATTTACCTTCTGAATGACATTTATTTAATTCTGGGATTGTATATTTTCGAAAAAGTCCGGTTTTATTAACGTTTTCAGGTTAGTTACCAGAGACATCTATCTAGAATTGTTTGAGTTAACAAACGAATAGCATTCGTTTAAATCATATACATAGTTAATGCAGGACGCATATCCAGCAAGTCAATTAAGTATTCATTATCTTGTATTGAATATGGGAACAGAAGATATTATAGGGTCGCTCTGTTAACCCCGCACGATCATGCAAAGTGTCTCATCTGGGCTCGTTATGACGCTGATGATTCATGGTTTCAATTTTATGGGGCTGATGCTAGCGTTTGTATGTAATATTGCCATTGATCCCTGATGTCAAAAAAGCTCAGAAAACTACAAAATATAATTCCGTAATTTTTTGAGTTGATTGGCAGATTTGTTTTTGGAGGTTATTCAAAGCCAGAAAATATTGTTAGATTTTAAGTATTTTTTGAGAATAATGATGAATTTACTGATGTAAGTTATGAAAGTTAAGTCATATCTGGTCGGTGAGGAGTATAGCTGGATTCATGTCTTTCCCACGAATATATGCGCGTAAATTAATAAAACGAACCCGACTGGTGTTGGATCTCGGCTCTCTGAGTTTCAATTCCGAGCCGCTATACATTACACGGACGGCGCATACAAGATTTTGTCACTTGGAATTCCCTAAGGCCACCAATCTTAGTACTAACCGGGCCTGGCGTCTCCTTGAGTTAAAATTATCCAGAATTGGTTAGAGGGGCTCACTGAATACTTCCGACAAATAGTGTGGCCACTAACTTCGCTTGACCTGAACCCAATGAATAAATGCATCAAATTGCTACACTTCACAGGACTTGAGGTAGACCTACGTACCTAAATAATTACTTTTTTATTTAAAGATAGTTTGCTCAATACAACACCTAGGCCACTAAGGTGAAAGATTACTGACTGAAGATTTCAGGGCAATGAGGTGGGTACTGCCGCTGGCAAGTGTTTCATGACTGTGCATCACTTTCGAATAAAAAATGGTAGGTTTCTTCAATAACTAATAGTTGATTTGAGTTCAGCATATACATTTGCACAGAAATAATGCTATTTTGGATAAATTTGAAGGTGGGAAAGCCGTCTGCACCTAAAACGAAAATTTAAAACTTTACAAAAAAACATCAAAGAAAGCTGATCTACAAACGTATTTCTTATGAAAACAAGTAGGATAAATATTTTTTATAATCATACCGCCCCAAGCAAGACAGATTACTACAACTGTTATGCAAGGGGTTACATAGCAAGAAAGTTATGAGAAAGAGTGACAGGTTATAGGGGGTGTCAGGAAGTGGGTAAGAGAAGTATGAAAAAACTGATGAGAGTGGAGTGGATGGAGAAAGGAGTATGAGAGAGAGGGTGCAATTTAGTGAGATAGAAGATGACGACTTTACATTTAAATTCTTGGAGATTGTAGCTGTCGAGGAAGCAAGTAAACGGAAGTGAATTCCACAGGTGGGAAGTGCGAGAAAAGAAGCTGATGAAGTAGAATTTGCGTTTAAATTTTATTGGCTTCACAGTAAAAGAGTGGTACATAGTTGCTAATCTTGTGGCTTGTGTAAATTCATATATAGGGGGCACCAGTGAGCTAAGTTCATCAGAGTAGAAGCCGTGAAAGTATTTGTAAAAGAGACACAAGGAAGCCACATTACACCGATGAGACAGTGACTGTATCTGAGCTGCCAAGTCGTGATCGATCACATTGCAGATTCTCCATTGAATTTTATCAAGGACCTCTAGGGTAGATAGCAGGAGCACCCGACCAAATACGGCAGCAGTATTCAATGCACGGGCGGATGATAGATTTATATATGTGCAGGATTGTTTCAGACGGGAAAAACTTCTTGGACCTACACAGAGAAACGACCTTCTTAGCAGCGGATTTAGCTATGGATTCTATATAGTTATTCCACATGAGCTCTGTTGTGAGAGTTAACCCGAGGAGGCGAAATGTTTTACTTTCAGGGAGACTAGCCTGATCCATGCTAATTGGGGGGAGGTTAGGAGCGATTGTCTTTGATAGTTAATAGATAGCAGCTTCGTTTTGGAAGAATTAAAATTCACGAGCCATTTCTTACCCTAGTCCACTACGTATTGGAGGTCCTTTTCAAGCTCGTTTTGTCAGCCTCGGCAGATTTTTGATCGAGGCGAGAGTTTTGGTTAAGACTTAAAAACCAAGACTGTCATTGCCAGAAAAACCTTGTCGTGAGAGTCTGTTCCATAAAGTAACACTTCTGGAGAATGATAACACCAACCCAGATATGACATTAATATTCCACTCTTGGTCTGATCTGACTGTTATAAAGGTAGAACATGGCAGAGGAAAGTAAGTATTTTCTAGACTAATACAATGAACTGCTCGTTCTCCCAGCATCTTTTGCAATGGCACGAATATCTATTTTTTGTGCCGTGTGCTTTCAGTACGCAGGCGTTCATGGACTTCCACTTAACCATCAGCTCTTAAACACTTTTCCTCTTCGTACCTCCCCTGATCTCTCTATTCAGTTGCTCAAGTCTATGAATGGTCCTGGGTATGACAATAAACTGCATCCGGCAGTAAGACCTCTGATTTGGAGGTTGTGAGGAGCGTGAAACCTATTAATTAATATATTAATTAAAATATTAATTAACCTATTAATAGCTGTTGTTTCTAGGTCTACCTGGACCCGGGGTAGTAGTACCTGTAAGGGTCCCAGCTATGGGCAAATAGTTTATCCCAAAATTCAAAATACTATGAAAGTAAAAAATTGTTTTAGAGTAAAATTCCAGGAATATATTTTTGTAGGAAAAAAATATTACCAGCAATAAATTTTTTGAAGGAGAAAAATGTATTGTCAGCAACACATTTTTGGAAAAATATACACACCAGCAATACAGCTGACTCTCAACAAAAATCCACTTTACAAAAAAACATCAAAGAAAGCTGATCTACAAACGTATTTCTTGCAAATGATACGCAGTGGAAGCTGTCGTGTGCGACCACATGTTGTTAACGACCGTTTTTCTATGCACGGACGGATTGCTAATGTGAATTGACCCTTAGTGAGCGACTACCTCCAGAAAGCGACCAGCGACTAACATCAACGAGTGAAAATCACTGGTCAAACGAGCGCTTAAAAAAAACTCAATTTTGGTCGTACACTGCGAACTTCTAAATTAGGAATCTCTTTCGTTCTTTCATCTTTTGTGTATCTATCTACTCTATTTCTATCTGGGTATATCTATCTCTATCTCTCTGTTTCTCTATTTCCACCCACGATCGCTGACAGTTTTTTGTATGTTTTGTTTGTTTATTTTTTTTTTCATATATTATCGCAGATTCTCTTTTGCTATCACTCACATCTAAGAAAAAAACTGAAACCGTATATGTCGCAAAATTTTCCAACCTACAGATTTTTTATACAGGCACGAAAAGGAAAGCAATAACTGACTTTTTTAAAAGTTCACTTAATAAATATTTTTGTGAATAGATATCTTAGTTTCTTGCCGATCGTTATAAATACGTTTTTAAAATTTTTAAATGAATTATGCTGAATAAATTTCTTTAAAGTTAGGCCATCTTCCTAAGTTCTTATTTATTTATTACCAGATTACATGGTAAAATTTTAATATCTACATTCTGGTGAGTAGAATATACGTTCCTGGCGTAAATAGGTCATGACTATGAGCCTTTAGTGAGCGACCACATGTCGTATGCGACCAGTTTTTTTTTAAAAGTAGGGTGGTCGCATACGACAGGTTCCACTGTATATTCTATTCATACAAATCTTTTGTGAAAATCTTTGAGGTTGGTATGTCGTAAAACGAACCAGACCAAACCAAATCAAACCAAACCCAATCAAGCCTATCAGGTAAGTCTCGTGTTGCTTTCTCTTGTCTCCCTTTCCCTTTTACAGGTCCTGTGATTATTAAATTCTCTAAGCCCTCCTTTATATATAATAAATATATATATATATATATATATTGATTGTTTAATACTTAGTTTTTGGTCATAAAAATTGTTAGACCAGACAATTCCCAAACAAAAAACAAACTGCTGAATGAAAGAACGGAAATTATGACCAAATGCATCCACACTAAGAAATACCTCTTAGGTTCATACAACCATGGATAAAAACGCCGTAATTCGTTTTAATTTAAAAATTGCGCGTTCAAAAATTCCCTGCCACGTGAGTGTTCAAATAAAACACCGTAACAAGAGCGTTCTTAAAAAAGAAAAACGTAAACGGTAAAATCAGTTATTAAAAATCGCCTGAAGACACCACTCATGGTAGAAACCTAGGTCGCATAATAACTCGTTTAAAAATGGGATATATATATAGTCACCCGCACTGTTTCGCTGTATCATAGCTCATCAGTACGGTTAGACTGCGATTGCTTTTAACCCAGGATTGAAACCCGACCGTATTGGCGTCAGTCGGCCATTCTACCTCTGGGCTATGGGTGCTCGGTAGAAGAAGGCAGACTTTTTAGCGCGTATATTATCATTATACACGCCCAATAGCCAGAGTGCTCTAATTCGTTATTGAATGAGCGATGCGTACATGCCAGAGTAGCTACTGTTTTTCAAAGTCCCCCCATTCTTGCAGAGTGCTCAATCAGGGTGTGAGAGCGTAAATATATATATATATATATATATATATATATATATATATATATAGAGAGAGAGAGAGAGAGAACTCAATCTGTCCTGCTATTCAACCCATAGCTGAAAAGGGAAGAGATAGTTTTATACCTTTCTCCGTGGTATCTGCGCGTAAGTGACTGAAACGAATTCAATTAGATTTTATACTCGGCTCTCCGTTTTCTCATTCCGAGCCGACAGCCACATTGGATATACCATAATAATAAAAAAAAAATGAAAAGAAAACCAATGCGCCCTAACGAAATTTGTTGCCTAAATACACTGAAATATTAGATTGTAAACTTATAGAATATTCGAATTGTAATGTTTATATTTTTAGTATATGAAAAGAAAAAAATTATCCTCCATATTTGATTGTCCTCCATGTCTGTCTGCCATATTTTTGTCCTCCATGACGTTTTCAGAAAATTTAATCGATTTTTGAAATGAAAACACAATATGCTTGAAAATTATTCTATAAATTCATTAATGAAAACACTAGGCTTGAAAATTGTTTTATAAATCTATATCTTATGTGCTTGATAGCATTTGAAATGTTCTTTTTAGATAAGAATATTGATAATGTAAAAGATTTATCGATCAATATCTACAAATTAAAATATTCTCTTTATGAAATTATAAATTGAGGTCCCATTACGCAATAACCAGTCAATTTCTCTGGGGAATTAGTACTTTGTCTATATGATTGCTCAAATAATTTTTTACTTGTTTCCATCATTTCGGATAATTGTTCAGCAGTGACATATTCGTAATTTTTTTCTTATCTGTTTAGACAGGAATAATATGGAATGGGAAAAAAGCATCATCAATAGCAAAGTATGTAAGAACATAATAAAATGTATAATGACAAGTTAATTGCAAACTGTTTCAAAATTACAGTATTCTTTTTTATTCTTCTATGAATATTGGGGATCATAGCTCTCCATAACTTTCTGTCTTTTATAGCTCTATATTATTTTGTGTTTTTGTCTCTCCTAAAACGCAGTTCTGCCATGCTCCCTATGTAAGTTATATGTAACTTTCTTCTGTCTCTCTTACCTTCAATCTGTCATATAAGTATCAAATATTCCAAGCTGTCTTTCCTCATTATATGCCTCAGAAATTTTAAGTGTCTCCTTCAGATGTTATGCAAAAGCGACTTTTTTTGTTTCCCTCTCCTCTAAAATCGCCATTGCTCACATGTTTGGTCCGTGACATCCTCAGCATCCTTCTGTAGAGTAGCATTTCTGTTGCTTCAAGCATCTTTTTTATTTTAAGGATGTTGTCCAGCATTCAATGTCAATTAGAAGGACAGATATTACGAAACAGTTCAGTAGTTTTTTCTTTGTTTATAACAAATTTTTTTCTGTCTCTTAATACTTTTATTAGCGTTTGAAAGGCAGCTTTCACTATCCAAATGCGCTTTTGGATTTCAGCGCCAATCTTTCCGTCCATTGTAAAAAACAAATACTCTCCAGATATTGAAATTTCTGTACTTGTTTGATTTTTGTATCTCCAATACCAATATAACATTACTAAATCACAACCTTAAAATTGACTCACTGCTTATATGCTCTGTCCCTGAAGTTCTCTGCTTCCTTCGGTTAGACCATATCTCTGGTGCCTAATGCCTTCTCTTCATGTATGAGGACATTGTCTGATATTCACTGCCATATGGTGGGATTGTTATTACATCACATCTTTTTTTTTTTTTGTTTATTTCTTAATTCTTTACTTAGTCTTCATAGGGGTTTTTGCCATTAAATAATTGTCAAAATAAGTTTATTGTTTTTTGTTTAAGGCAATAAACAAAATCTGCGTGTTACTACGGTATTTTTCTCAGAAATTCTTCTGTGTGCCGTCTCTGTTCATAGCCCTCCGCATCTCCTTATCCCTTGTAGCACTTAACACTTCTTCTCCTGTTATTCCGCTCAACCCCTGCTCCCCATCTATGTGCTCAAGTCCATCAAGATTGCTTTCCACTGTCTCTCCTTCCCTCTCTCTCCGTCCTGTGAGTATCAAATTCTCCAAGCCCTCTTTCCACTCCACATACCCCAGAAACTTCAGCTGTCTTTTCCTGATGTTGAGTATCAATTTCCTTTCCGTATCCATACTCTCCAAAACCTTACGTGTTCTGACGATGTTATCCTCAGCATCTTTCTGTAGAACCACATTTCGACTGCTTCAAGTCTTTTCTTTCATCTTTAATGAGGCTGTCCAGCATCCACTGCCATATTGAAGGAAAGACATCGCATAGCAATCCAGTACACACTTCTTTGTTTCCAGTGAAATATTCCTGTCTCTCAATACTTTATTCATCTTTTGGAATGCGTCCTTGACCATGCCAGTACACTTTCAGATCTCAGTGTCGCACATTCCGTCCTCTGTTAGGACACATTCCGGGTAATTCCAAATGAAGATTTATTCAGTTTATTCGAATTCCAGTTGAATTCATTACATTCACTTACGCGCAAATACCCTTGGGAAATGTATTAATCCGTCTCTTCCCTCCAGTTATGGGTTAGATAACAGGACAGATTGAGTTCTATAGCCTTGGCTGGCAACCAATCTACCGCAGAAAGCAATGGCAACCTACTGCGGGATAATCTTCTGCCTAGTCAGTCATGTCTCAAAAGGGACATGATCGCCCAAGCGTGTTTCACGTATGGCACTTGACTGATGGAAATATAATTTTTGTTTCAAAGATAGACAAAGACAATAAAACAAAAGATTAAATATTTTGTTAAGTGAAGTTCATGGCGAAAATAAAAATATTTTTTTATCATTTAACTTTACCAAATTGTTTCTCTAACTTTCTCTTTCACACACACACACACACACACATACACACACACACACACACACACACACATATATATATATATATATATGTATATGCTTACGGTCATATCACGTTGAATACACCGGTTCTCGCTCAATCACCGAAGTTAAGCAACGGTGAGCCTGGTCAGTACTTAGATGTGTGACCACTTGGGAATACCAGGTGATGTAAGCGTTATTGACGGATGTGCATTGTGGTGCAGTGGATGTCGGCTCAGAAAGAGAAATCGGTGAGCCTTTCCAATCTCAGTCGAACACTTTGCATTCACTTATGCACTAGTACCCTTGGGGAAGGTATTAATCCGTCCCTTCCCTCCAGTTATGGGTTAAATAACTGAGGTATGTTGTTCATGCGATCTGTGGCAGACGTCTGCACCGATTGTTTGTTATCAGCATTTCCAAAAAACGTGGATGGTGCCTTCACCACTTTAAGCAACTCTTTGTGTGGTTGTGTAACTGTGCTAGTCGCTCATACGTCGAAATCGACGGGAGAGTTCATAATATATATATATATACAGGATGCAATGGAAAAATTATCGTCTAAATGACGCTAAATGAAAATAGCACAAACATCTCATTTAAGTAGATGTATTTATCAAAATTACGCAAGAATGTCTTGAAATACTAAAGAATAACTTTTTTTAAAGTTTTGAAACAATTTGTGACTGACGATGGACATTGACAAATATTTTCATTTGTTTATATGAGTTACTGCCACCAAAACTAAGCGAAGAAAATTACCTAAACCAGGAGTCAGCAACCTTTTGATAACTATCTGTCGATTTTCGTTATTAATAGAAGCCTTGCCATTGCGTGATCTTAGCCAATGGATAAATATCGGCAACATACTTTGAGTTTTGCATAATTTTTTAAATGTTCAGGTTTGTTGAGTATGTACTTAACCATGATTTCATGTCAAGGAAATTTTGCTGACAGGAATAAGTTGAACCAAAAGCTGAAAGAAGAGAAAAAGCGATTTTCTTTTTTCAAACAGATGAAAAATTTCGGGAGGGATGTCCAACAGCTGAGAATAGCTGCAGGCTTTTCTAAATCTTTGACTTCCAAGAGACTTTCTTGCCATTGGAAATTACTTGGCGGGCCATGTGTGGTACGTGTGCCGTAGGTTTGCTGACCCCTGGCCTAAACCATATAGAATGTTCTATTCTTATATAATAATCATAACGGTCACTGAAGGCTAACAGTTATTTACACTGGTTTGTTTATGTCAGTCATTTTGATGGGAGATTTTCACCAAAATAAAGATGAAAAGTAGATACAGTACAACAACATGGAAGACAATAAACCGTTGCAGACAAAAGACCTTGTTTGTTTATTTCATTCTGCTGCTCGCAAAATAGTGTTCACAGATATGTTGAGAAATTTTTCGCCATTCGCCGTCTTCGACGAATATTACATGTTTAGAAGGCCATTGAATTCGGTCTTTACAGAATCCTCTAAACGAAAACTTCAATACACTAGAAAATTAATTGTATATCAGAAGAATAAATTAAACAAATGGGATGATGGAAACATAATTTTCGTTTCAAAGAAGAAAAAATTAAATAATTTAAATGAAGTTCATAGCGAAAATAAAAATAATTTTTTCGTCATTTAACTCTCTACTCACCGCCTGAATATTGCGTTGGGATTGGAACTCCAAGTTGTGCTACCGATGAGGGATAATATGTATATTTATCAAAATATATGTAAGGGGTGTTATTTAAGTTTTTGTTGCATTCATCAAAACATGGAATCCACTAAACTATCCTTTTATTTGGACCCACCTCATCAAAATGCCAATGATATTTTTTCATGGTATCCATACAAAAGACAAAAAATCATTTAGCAGGCGTCATTTATTTGCATTTCTATTCTTTAACTCTCATTTCGCAAAAAAATCATTCGAAGTCATTATCATCATTTTCTTCTTCTTCTTTTTTCATTTTCATCATATTATTTGTTTCGATTTTATTTACTTATTGGCCTCAGTTTACAGTTTTTTTTCTTTATTTCTGATAATTTTTGTGATATGTTTTTGACTTTTTATTTTTTATTTTTTTAATTTCCGTTAAAATGAAGACCGGATTTCATAGAATGTTGAATGAGAACGAACGAACGAACAAAAGAAAGAAAGAAAGAAAAGAAAGAAAGAAAGAAAGAAAAGAAAAGAAAAATTGTTTGCAATAAGAAAGAAAGAAAGAAAAAAAAGTGATTGCAATGGAAAAATATGAAACGAAGAAAAAAAGAGCGGTTGCCAATGGAAAAGAAAAAAAGAAAGAAAGAAAGAAAGATCGTTTGCAATAAGAAAGAAAGAAAGATCGTTTGCAATAAGAAAGAAAGAAAGAAAGAAAGAAAGAGAGAAAAGTGATTGCAATGAAAAAGAAACAAAGAAAACGAGGGGTTAACGCAAAGTAACGCTAAAGTAAAATGAAATGTGAATAACGTTGGTCGAATTGGTTCCAATGAACGAAATAAAGAACCAGAGAAAATTGTAAGTAAGAAAAATAAAAAGAATATAAAATCCTGACGAAAAAACAAAAGCATTGTCGCAGAAGAAAAAAAAAATATCACAAATGAAGTATCAAGAGCAATCGATGAATTGGTGTGAGTCTCAGAAGAAAAGGAAAAACATTAACTGAGAAAAAGTAATATTAACGAAGATCGACGGTCAGATTGCTGATGCATAAGTATGAAAAGGGAAGTAGAAAAGGCGGGAAAAGAGAATAAAAAATAAATGCAAAGGAGTAGACAAAGGGGCGGCAAAAATATTTTAAAAGAGAGATACTAATGTTTGTCTATACTCCTGATATGAGATAGTATTGATATTATTTAAATTGTTCGAACTGTTATCCGCATTTTTATTACCATATTTACGACGTTTCAGCCGTTGTATGCTCCGGCCTTCTTCATCAGGTGGTTGGCATTTCGAACCGAACACTTTATTTCAATCACTAGGTTAAGTCATTCTTGTTATATGTGCCATACCACTTCTGGACATCATATAGTTTATCTTAACTTTCTAATTTTTTTTTCACCAATGTTGTAGCCAGCTATTGAACTCAGAACGCTTTGGGTCAAATCACTAGATCTAACTAAGACTTTTATCAAGTGAACTATGTGTCGCCTTGAGAACATAGCACATTGAAATAAATGGTTTGGTTCGAAATTCGATGCACTGAAGAAGAACAAAGCGTACAACAGTTGAAACGGCGTGAATATGGCAATAAAGAAGGGGACAACTGAGACAAATCTTTAGTAAGATGTAGCTTAGTAGAGAAAACGATCGAAAGGAAAAGATAAAACGTTATGAAATTAGGATCAAGAATTCAAAAGAAGGAGAAAAAAAAGACCGTAAAAAAAAGGAAAAAAGGAAACTAAAAGACAGAAAATAAAAACAAAAGTCTAAAAGATTTTAGGCTGAAAAAAACAAAAAAATGAAAGCAAATATCACGAAGGAAAAGAAAAAATGCTATCAAAATTATCATATAAACGAAAAGAAACTGAGAAGGAAAATAAAAGTAGTAACAATACAGAGAAGGAAAATTATAATTATATGTGTATACAGACACACACACACATCCATATATATATATATATATATATATATATATATACCTATATATATATATAGGGAGCGACAGATGAATTGTCGTCTAAAGGACACAAAAATGAAAAAAACTATTTTAACAAATATATTTACCAAAAGATTATTCAATAATATCACCATTTGCTACAACCACGACCTCAAAACGACTTGGAAATCTCTTGCAACTCTTTTGTATGGTTTCCTGCCAATAATTATTGTCTTCAGTTCATTTTTGGCGCTACAAGAAGATTTGTTGGTCTCTCGCTTAACTGCAACCAACATAAAAATCAAAGAGGTTACAGTCTGTAGAGTTAATGGCCAGAGTGATACAGTGGTGAAAATTGCCTGGCAGCCATGTCTTGGTTCTCCTGATTGTCTAGCATAATGCAGTATCCTGTTGCCAGATACAGAGCCTTCTAACAGCCACCCTCTTGACGTAGGGCAGCACTATCTCCTCAAGACAATTAAAAAAAAGTTCTAAATTTGCGACAATTTACCCAATGCTCTCTCTCACTCTCTCTCTAAATATATATATATATATATATATATATATATATATATATATAAAGAAAGATAATTCAGAAAGAATAGAGAGAGAGAGAGAGAGTAAGAGAGAGGGGTAGAGGAACCAAATTGTTGTAGTCTAAAGAAAGAAAATAAGTAACAGAAGAAAGGCAGAAAAATCGTTAAGGAGACAGAAAATGAATTAAAATAGATAAAATTTAAAAAGAAAGAAAGAAAGAAAGAAAGAAAGAAAGAAAGAAAGACATGGACCAGATTATGGCTAGTTCGAATCAATCAAATTGAAAGATCGATGTCCAATCTTTGCATTCACGGCAGATAAACGGAGCGATTATGCATTGGGCTTCGGCTCGGCTCAGTTCATCGGATTTGGGACACGGCGGTTAGCGGTGTTGGACGGGGAGAGCAAGAACAATTGTGCTGGACGTCTGAATACAGACGAGCAAAATAAGCAGCTAAAAGCTGATAGATAGGTAATGATATAATCAAGCGCATGCGCGCGCACACACACACACACACACATATACAGAGAGGGAGAGTGAGCTATGAAAGAATAAATACATAGATACGTCGTTGTAAACAGAATGGAGCATATATGTATGTTTCAATAAGTACATAGTTATCTATTCCTATATTATAACAACATGAAAGAATACGTAGATTAAAACCCACTGTTCAAGCATTTACTTTTATAAAGAGTACTCGATACAGAGTAGAGTTTAATATTGTAATTTTGATATTACAATGGTTCATAAAGGCATTATATCACTACACAAAAATTTCCATGTTTCACAACAATACTGTTCTTCTTTAGGTGGTAAGTTAAAATAAATAGGGAAAAGTTGCCTGAAGAAGTATGTACTGTTCTAAAACAGAAACTTTTGCATATGATCTTAATTTCCTTACGTCTATTTAATAGACTTTATCTTTAAGAAATTTTATAATGCATCGTTTGTCATGTAGACACAAGGGCAAGGGTCGTTTAAAAACTTATATATTCGAGTTTTTTTTTATTTTTGATGTTAAGTGGGAGTTTTATTGTTTTTTTGTTGTTTTTTTTAATTCCCCAAAATATTTCTATAAGGATGTTTGATTACGGTACTTATCATTATTAAAGGAAGAAGTGTGTCGATAAAATCCTTATTTAAACGATTGTTTGGTACTTCCAACATAAATCTTTATATTACTCGGGTTTACAGTAGAGGAAATAGTACTTTGATAAACAATAGCTTCTGTAATCTATTCTGTAACGATAGATTATGGACACTTTAAAGGGTTTCTACAATTACATTTTTCCTTGTCTAAATTATTGATTTCTGTTTTGTAATGATTCTTATTTTCATTTGGGTTTAAATTTTTATTTAAAATACTTTTATTATTTTTTAAATAAGTTTTTCTAAATTATCCATGAAACTATAACTTAATTTTGGTGTATTCTTATTGAAAATCTTGCTTAATAAATTATTATTCGAAAAATCTTTCTTAATCAAAGCGAGGAATTTTTTGACTATGAAATTACTAAATGTACTAACTCCGACATATTTTTTATTTATTTGTTTAAATATTATTTTCAATAATGTTTAAATAATGTTTATTTGATTAAACATTATTTTCATTTTTTTTCATTAACTGTGTATTTGGTTATTAATTTATTGATTATTCGACCCTATATTCACAAATCGAAAGTTGAAAAGCTTAATATAAATCATTTAGAATTAAGATTTTTAAAATAATGTTTAAATATTTTATGTTAAACTGATTATTTTTTTTTTACTAGGGAAACTTATAATAAAACTTATCATTAAAAGATCATGCGTTTCAACGGTTGTTTCCCTTCCGAAACTTTTACTTACGTCATGTTAATTCTGGTTACCATACTTCCAGATGTGTAAACTGATTTATCACAGGGGCTGTCATCACCTACTTTAAAGATCAGCGAGTCAAACTGCAGTGATTAGGAAATAATTTTATTCTAAATTTCATGCCATAAATAAGTAATATTTTTTTCAAATCAGATTAAATTTACTTTTAAATTTACTAATTTCCAAAAAATAACGGGTAACAATGTATATTTTTTAATATTTTTAAATCTGACAATTAACTTTTTTTTTACAAATGTGTCGATCGCTCCAAAAATGGTCAAAAAATTGAAAAACCGTTAAACATTTCAAAATTCTAGATTCAAACGAATATAATTTCTGTTTGAAATCCACCAGAGTATTTTGAAATAGCAACTTTAATCATTTAGCTTTCAATTACAACTAAAATAAATGTTTCAAGAAAACTTTTTTTTATTTTTAAAAATTGAATTTAAAACTTAGGTATTGAAAATGAGTGGTGGTACTTACATATTTTATTCATTTATTTATTTTTTAACTTTAAAGTTTTAACCCTGTTAAATTTCATTTTCTTTTTACTCAGCTATCAGCGGTCATGTTTGCGATCCTGCGTGTTAAGAAGATGAAAGGGAACTTCGAGCGTCGAGCTTTCAACCCTGAATGGAAAAAGTAATTTTCATCGGGCGTTTTGGGCATGGCCGATGCCTCATATGTCTGAAGACTGCAGCTGTCGTAAAAAAGTAAAACGTGCGCTCCCACTTGGAGGCGGAACACTAATCATCAAATTTTGCAATGATGTCTGCTGCCGAGAGATATGACGCCATTGTTAGACTGTCAGGTTAAAAAAAACAAAAAACAAACTTCGCTTTTCCAGGAGGAGACTGCTCAGGCTGACAAGATGACATGCGCTAGTTAGGCGGTCTCTCACCTTCTTGCTCGCAGGATGAAGTCATTCGTGGATGGATACTTTACCAAGGAGTGCCTCGTTGCTGTGACGGACTCTATCTGTTCAGAGCACCGTTCTGCCTTTGAGAGCGTCAGTCTTTCGTCCAATGCCGTTTTTCGTCGTGTAAAGATGTTAAACAAAGTACATTTTTTACGCCGTGATTCAATGTGTGGAGCAGCACTCCTTGGACTTCTCCCGTCTTTCGTGAGTGACAATTGGAGCTGCAGTGCAACGATGAACTGAAGACGAAGTTTCAATCCTCTTCTCCGCTGTCCTTCTTCTCCTCCTTTCTAACAATTTTCCAATATACACTGCGCATGTAAAACACATCGATGACATGTTTAGCAGCACCTACTGTTGAGAGCAGCCGTTCTCCAAAATGAAGTACACAAAGTCTCACCTTCGCTCCCAACTTCTGCATTGACACCTCAATAACATTCTTTTGTTGTCTACCGCTTCCATCGAGCCGAACATCGAAGCATTTCTTCATAGCAAACAGCACCAGCTGTCTCACTGATTTATATGCTTTTTCAATAAAATTCTTACTTTTTTATAATCATTTCACCCCGAGCAAGGCAAAAATACCACTGATGTGCGGGGAGCTATATAACTGTAAAAAGATTAATTAGAAAAGAGTGAAGAGTACAAACTAGTTAGAAAGGAGCAATAGAAAGCTGAGAATGCAGGTGCGATGACAGATACATAGGAGGAGAGAAAGGGAAGGATATACGGGGGTGGAGAGAGAGCTAAAGTCCAGTGGTTAATAGATGATTATTGAAATTGCATTTAAATTTCTGGAGGTTGTAGCCGTCAGGAAAGCAAGAATATGGGAGCGAGTTCCACAGGCGGGAAGTGCGAGAGAAGAAGCTGCAGGAGTAGAATTGTCGTCTGCATTTGGCTAACCTGACTGTGAATGGGTGGGACCCAGTTGCTAGTCTGGTTGCACGAGTAAACACATGTTGAGGAGGCACCAGTGACTTAAGTTCGTTGGAGCAGAAGCCATGAAAGTATTTATAGAACAGACAAAGGGAGGCCACATTTCGACGGTGGGGAAGTGGCTGCAGTCGAGCCGCTAGATCAGTACCTATCGCATTACAGACTCTCCTTTGGAGCCTGTCGAGAATACTGAGGAGAAAGGCAGGGGCGCCTGACCATAAATGGCAGTAATAATCCATGCACGGATGGATGGTTGACTTGTATATATGCAGGATGGATTCAGGCGGAAAAAACATCCTGGATCGACATAGTGACCCAACCTTCTTAGCAGTAGATTTAGATATGGATTCAATATAGTGGTTCCATTTGAGGTCTGAGGAGAGGGTAAGGCCGAGGAGGCGTAGTGTGTTGCTCTTAGGGAGACTCGCTTGGTCCATGCTTATGGGAGGCAGGAGAGGTTGCCTGTGATGGTTGACAGAGAACAACTTGGTCTTAGACGCATTGAAGTTGACAAGCCACTTCTTACCCCAATTCACCACAGAGTGTAGAGCCGGTTCAAGGTCAGCAGCGAAATTATGTCTGTCCGCCACGACAGGTTTCTTACTGGTGCTAGAGTATATTGTGGTGTCATCTGTGTAGATGCCTACTTGGGAACTGATCTCATCTGGGATGTCGTTGATGAAAATAAGGAAGAGCGTCGGGCCCAGGATAGAGCCCTGTGGGACACCAGCATTTGTGCTGTAGGATGAAGAGGCATGCCCATTTAAAACGACCTTCATTTTGCGGTTATTTAAAAAAGATTGGATTAGGTCAAGCAGGCAACCTGTAATACCGTAACCCCGTAGCATGCATAGGAGGCCAGAGTGCCAACCCCTGTCAAAAGCCTTGGAGATGTCCAGAGCAACCGCGCGAGCCTCGTCAGACTCATCAAGTGCCTGGAGCATGTACTTCGTTACGGTTGTTAGCAAGTCGGCCGTGGACCTGGCAAAGCGGAAACCATATTGCCTGTCAGAGAAGAGTTTGTGGCCAGTAAGACGTTGAACTATTTCAGCATTGATTATGGCCTCGAATACTTTCCCGAATATCGGTAGAAGACTGATAGAACGATAGTTGGATGGGTCCGAGGGTTCACCAGAATTCTTAAATACAGGAACGACTGAAGAGAACTTCCAGCATGCAGGAAAGCAGGAAGCAGAAAGCCAGTAGTTAAACAGTTTAGAGAGGACAGGGGAAAGAGCACACCTCTTAAGGACTATCGCCAGGATGGATTCCATTGTCTCCACTCGCCTTATGGGGGTCGATTTTTGAAATTTCTCGGGATACTACTGCCGGGGTAATATATACGTCGTGCAGTTTGGCCTCAGTTCTAATAGGGAAGTCGGGTGGTTGTACTCCAGATGAGTCAAATGTGGAGTTGGATGAGAATCTGCGGGCAAAGCACTCAGCTTTGTCCGCAGATGACGTGAGAACCTCAAATTCATGAATTAAAGCAGGTATTGAGGATTTGCTATTGTTCAGCACTCGTTTGCAAATCCTCCAATAATCCTTGGAGCCGAACTTGCGATCAGCTATGCGCTGTCACATTCTCTCAGCAAACAGCCGTTTGGAGTCATTTAGGGTTCTCTTGCACTCATTGCGAGCAGACATGAACAGGCGCCTATTGTGATCAGATGACTGTCTCCGGAATAGACGGAAGTAATGGTTCCTGTGGGCAATGGCGGCTGAGCAGGTAGGAGAGAACCCTAAGAGGAATGAGGTTATAGGCAATACTTCCTGGTGGGTATGAAGGCATCAATGCCAGCTTTCACCCATGACGAGACCTCAGAGGCACAGTCATCAGCTGATAGATCGAACACTTTTCCCCAAGGGACGTCGCAGAGGAAATCGTGAAAGGCATCCCAGTCAGCTTTTTGGTATAGGTAGTAGGTCCTATAGGTAGGGGGCTCATGGGGGGAGTGAGAGTGGAAAGAAATACTGAGAGAGACTACAGCGTGGTCGAAATTGCCTAGAGGGCAAAGCTGCGAGAATTGACAGGCGTCAGGCGCAGAGGTGAAACATATATCTAGTAGTGAGGAATGACACGACGGTGTGCTTGGGAAGCGAGTGGGGAAGTCCACCACTTGCGTGAGGGATTGGGAAATAGCGAAGTTCATGGCGTGAATGCCCGCTGGATCAGTAACAGCGTTTTCAAGCCACTCAGAGTGATGGGCGTTGATGTCTCCGAATACAAATATGTGGGCGAATGGGTGATAGGAAATAGCCTTATCTATGTCGTCAGCAATGCTATCTAGTAGGGAGCAGTCAGGAGAGGAGGGAGAACGGTATACGTGTGAATTATCTTATTGTATACTAGTTTATATTGTTTCTGGTTAAGAACATGCTCTATTTTTTTTTCATAACATATTTGTATACACATATACATAATATACGCTTTCTATAATACATTATTCACTTTGGGGTGTTTTGTTTGTCATTTCATTGGGGTGTTTCATTTGTCGTTTGTCATTTCGGCTCGCAGCCAGTTCCCAAGTCTCATCTAGCTCTCGCTATGAAAAGGTTGCCTGCCCCTGGATTAAAGACATGCGAACTTCAAAGTTTCCTTAATGCAGGGCTTTATTTTTTTAATCTTTCAAGAGTGAGGACATCACAGTGGTGCCTTCACGAAACTTCGAAGTCGGCATAGCTATGATCAGTTAAGTGACAAACTTCTCCACATTAATCTTCTCTCTTCCTCCCTGGGGATGAATATATATATATATATATATATATATATATATATATATATATATTTTTTTAAATCATTTCACCCCGAGCAAGGCGGAAACGCCACTGATGTGCAGGGGGTTACATAAATGTAAAAAGATTAATTAGAAAAGAGTGAGGAATACAAACTAGTTAGAAACGAACAATAGAAAGCTGAGAAAGCAGGTGCGATGGCAGATACATATATATATATATATATATATATATATATATATATATATATGATATATCATGTATTCATACGCCAGTCATGAGAGTGTTCTAATTCATATATATATATATATATATATATATATATATATATATATTCATATATATATATGTAGAGAGAGAGAGACAGACAGATAGACAGACAGACAGAGAGAGTTCTTGAAAATGAATGCATCAGCATTCGAAATTACTTGGCAAAATATTAAATATAAATAAATTTGAACTTTGCCGCGGAAATTTGTAAAAGTTATGAAAAATTGGATAGACAGAACTTGTCGATATTATTCAACCAAACATGTTTAAAGAATATATATATATATATATATATATATATATATATATATATATATACCGATATTATCATGTATAAAATATGTTATTTGCTGTGTTCAGCACTTGACACCTGGATGCAAATTGCCAAATTAACAAATTTATTAATCTAATTCATTAGACCATAATTAATTAAAGTATAGTCCTGTTTCAATGGAAGATTGAATTAAAACTTCTGAAAAGAAATTGAGTGTTATGTAACTAATAAATATATACAATGCGATGTAGGTTAAAAAAATGACATTACGTGAAATGAATCATTTAGATTTTTATCACAACGCAGTACTGCTGAAAAGTTCTTAGGCTTGCAATAAAAGTTCATCTGATACTTTGTAAAATATATTTTATCGGTAATTACATGCTTGTGCAAATTAATTGAAAATAATAATGTCTTTCCATGATTTTTTATACTATACGCGTATACTTCGTCTCATTACGTTATTTTCTTTTCCAACCGCAGTTCTCTATCCGTTTTGTCTGTGATGCCTGGTTGCACACAAAGAATATAGAACCCAATCTTTCCTGCTAATTAACAAACAGCTGAAGGGAAATTAGATGAATTAATAGCTTTCTCAAGGATATTTGCGCGTAAATGAATGAAACTAATTCAACTGGAATTCGAACCTGGCTCTTCGATTAACCTTAACCGATATCCACTGCACCACAACGCACATTTTGCGAACAGTGTACATGAGTATGAGATCTGATTTTTAAGGTTGGTTGGTTTGTTTTATGGCATATCAACCTCGTCGGGTCATTTATTACCAACTGAATTTTATTTATTTATGGCTGGTAATACCTTTTTTCTTTCAACAATTTATTGTTGTTTTTATAAAAGTTTTTAGTAATACTTTTTTCTTTTCGAGTATCATGATTCATTGGGATTTGTTTTTTTTAAGGGCAGTGTTCCCAAGTCCTACCCTTGTTATTTAACCCATAAGTGGAGGGAAGGGACGGATTAATACCTTTCTCAAGGGTACCAGTGCTTAAGTGAATGCAGGGTATTCAACTGAAATTCGAACTCGGCTCACCGATTTCTCTTTCCGAGCCGATATCCACTGCATCACAACGCACATCCGTCGCTATACGCTTACAGCACATGGTATTCTCACGCGGTCACCCATCTAAGTACTGAGCAGGCTCAACGTTGCTTAACTTCGGTGATCGAGCGAGAACCGGTGTATTTAACAGTGATAGGCCGTAAGCTTATGTCTAAGGAATAATGAAATCTTTGTTAAATTTTGAGAATGGAATGAGAAAAAGAGAAAGGAAAATACTAATTAATAACAAAATGCATTTATTGCCTTGTATGGGGTGAAATGAATGAAATAAAAGAAGAAAGAATAAAGAGTGAGCAGAAAATAGATATCTTTCAAAACAAAATAAAAAAACTATATACAGAGAAAAAATTTAGCTAGTAACCCAGTTCATAAAATGCCATCGAACCAACGATTTTGAAACTTTAAACAGTGATTGAAAAAACGAGTTATTTTTCTTCTTTTTCTGTTTTTTTATTTTTTTATTTATTTATTCATTTATTTATTTTTTTAATGGCCTTGAATGTATCTGCAACGTTTCCTTGTCATGTCTCTTCTTCAGGACATAGGCGATCATAGCCTTACACGTCTCCCTATCCCTGGTGGCTCTTAGCACGCTTTTTCCTGTAACACCACGCAATCCCCGCTCTGCCATCCACCCACGTAGATCCTTTAAATATGTTATCCGCTGCTTTCCTCTGTCTCTTTTTCTCTCTGTCTGGCCTGTTTGTATCAGATTTTCTAAGCCCTCCTTTCTCATTGCATGTCCCAGGAACTTTAGCTGGCTCTTCCTGATGCTCAGTATTAATTTCCTTTGCGTTTCCATCCTTTCCAAAACCTCACCAATGCTCACATGCTCAATCCATAATATCCGCATCATCCTTCTGTAGAACCACATTTCAGTTGATTCAAGTTTTTCCTTCATCTTCGATGATACTCTCCAGCATTCCCTGCCATATTGGAGAACCGACATCACATAGAAATCCAGTATTTTCTTCTTTGTTTCTAGTGAATGTTTCCTGTATCTTAATACTTTACTCAGCTTCTGGAACGCGTCCTTCGGCATGAACTCTGTGTTGCACATCCTTGTCTTACGCCCCTTTCTATCTTTGTATATCTGTTGAATTCATTACTTGTCCGTATGCAGGCGGTTTGCTGCCAGTAGAGATTCTTGATTACTTTTAGGTATTTTCCAAATATTTCGATCAATTTTTGTGTGACGTATCGAACGCCTTTGCATAATTGATAAAACCCTTTGCATATTCACATTAACAAAAAACAGAATAAATTCCAGTAACATATTAATCACTGCAGTTCATCATCTAAATTATTGATTCTATCTGAACCTTGAATAAGTTCTCGCTGATTTTTCATAAAAATTAATGTTTTTATTACAAAAAATGGTAAAAAATATGTCATGGAAAGAATTGTCTATCGCTAGCCACGACTTTTTTCCATATTTCTGACAGCATTTGAATTTCACGTCGGAAAAACGACACGTTTTTTTAGGCGAAACATAACTCGATCTATCTTTTGACATCTTCATAAGAATGAAAATGCTGCTCATTCAGGCTATGTAGCATCGATCGGAACAAGAGATAATCAAACGTGTCAATGTCTGGCGAGTATGTCGGGTGATGTAGCATTTCCAAGTGTTGCCTAGCGTTGTCATGTAACAAAATAACTTTGTTCTGGATTTCCTTGTATAGCGCCCGATCTTTTAATGCTCGGCTCAAACGCGTCAGTTGTAGTCGATAGAGATCTCCCGTTATAGTTTCGGTCGGTTTGAGCAGCTCATAATAAATTAAACTCAGCTGATCTCGCCAAATGCAGGGCAGAAGCTTCGTACCATGCAACCCCCGTTATGTCATCCACATGCTCAGGCCCTTCAAATATGTTATCCACTGCTTTCATCTGTCTCTTTTCTTCTTTATCTGGCCTGTTAGTATCAGGTTCTCCAAGCCCTCCTTCCTCATTGAATGCCCCAGGAATTTTAGTTGTCTCTTCCTGATGTTCAATATTAATTTCCTTTTCGTTTCCATTCTTTCCAAAACCTCATCATTGCTCACATGCTCGATCCATGATATTCGCAGCATCCTTCTGTAGAACCACATTTCAGTTGCTTCGAGTTTTTCCTTCAACTTCGATGATATTGTCCATCACTCACTGTCATATCGAAGATCTAACATCACATAGCAATCCAGTACTCACTTCTTTGTTTCTAGCAAATGTTTCCTGTCTCTTAATACTTTACTCGGCTTCTGGAATGCGTCCTTTGCCATGCAAATTCACCTTAGGATCTCTGTGTCGCACATTCCGTCTTCTGTTAGAACATTTCCCACGTATTTAAACTTTTGTACCTGCTTGATTTTAGTATCCCCCACCTGTAATTGGCATTTTGGGCTGATCTTTTTTATCATGACTATGCATTTGGTTTTCTTGCAGTTTATTTGTAGTCCTTTCTTGTCACTCCCTTCAGCTACCTCCTTCTGTAGGAGATTGTGTACTTTTCTTTCCATGTCTGCAATCAGCACTCTATAATCTGTGTACTTTTTATTGTTCAAATTGTGGCCCCCAATTACAAATCCTGGCATAACATCTAGGGTCCTCACAGTAGTCTCGCTGTACAAGTTGAATAGATCCGGTGAGAAGACACATACTTGTTTTAAGCCACTTTCTATCTTTGTATATCTGCTGAATTCGTTACCTGTCCGTATGTAGGCAGTTTGCTTCCAGTAGAGATTTTTAATTACTTTTATGTCTTTCCTGGATATGTCGAGGCTGCCGAGCATCTTCAATTCTTTGTGGCGTAATTTTTTCAAACGCCTTTGCATAATCGATAAAACCTTTTAAACAGTCACATTAACAAAAAAACAGTTAATAATTTCCAGTAACATATTACTCACTGCAATTCATCATCTAAATTGGTGATTCTATTTGGACCTTGAATAAGTTCTCGCTGATTCTTTATTAAAATATAACTTTTTTTGTTTTATACAAAAAATGGTAAGAAACATATCACTACTTTTTCCCCATATTTCTGGCAACATTTTAATTTTACGTCGGAAAAACGACACGTTTTTTGAGGCTAAACATAAGTCGATCTCTCTTTCTTTTTTTTTTTTTGTCATCTTCATAAGAATGAAAGTGCTGCTCGTTCAGACTATGTACCATCGATCGGAACAAGTGATAATCGAACGTGTCAATGTTTGGTGAATTGGAGTAGATAGATTAAACTATCGCACAGTTCACACTCCACCCACGTCTATTGAACAGGTGAAGAGGCTTATCCCTTGTCTCCTGTTTAGGATGTGGTTCCCGGCTTTTTTTTCCCCCAATCTTCTTTCAATACTTCTCTCTTTTTTTTTTGTTCTCAATTGGAGTAGATAGACTTAACTATCGCCCGGTTCACACTCCACCCACGTCTTTTGAACAGGTTAAGAGGCTCATCCCTTGTCTCCTGTTTAGGATGTGGTTCCCGGCTTTTTTTCCCCAATCTTCTTTCACTTCTCTCTCTAATTTTTTTTTTTTGTTCTCAATTGGAGGAGATAGGCTTAACTACCGCCCGGTTCACACTCTACCCACGTCTATTGAACAGGTGAAGAGGCTTATCCCTTGTTCCCTGTTAAGGATGTGGTTTCCGGTTTTCTCTTTTCCAATCTGTTCACTCCTTTTTGTGTTTTTTTTTTTCAATTGGAGTAGATAGACTAAACTATCGCCCGGTTCACACTTTTATAGCGCCCGTTTCTAACTCAATGCTCGACTCAAACGCATCAGTTGTAATCGATAGTGATCTCCCGTTATAGTTATAGACTAAACTCAGGTGATCTCGCCAAATGCAGAGCAGAAGCTTCGTAACATTGATATTTGCCGAAGATGTTGATGCATGGCCGGTCTTATCTCACGATTTTCTTATGCTTAAGTTTATCCACTTTTCATAGCTGATCACGATACGAAGCAAAACACCTTTCCTTTTCTGCCAATGAAGCATTTGTTCATACGTGACAAGATGCCGTTCGATATTTTTTGGCTTCAACTCGTACGGTAATCAATGTCCTTGCTTTTGAATCATTTCTAATGTTTTCAAATGTTTCGAAACTGTTGTGCGATTAACTTTAAATGATTCTGCCGGTTCGGCTTGTGCCTGACATGGCTTTTCATGAAGCAATGCCTACAACTATTCTTCTTCACACTTTTTCGGTGTGCCAGAGCGTTTCTTTATGTTCAACACCAAAATCATTATTTTTGTAATGTCTAAACCAATCTCTGCATGTTGTTTCAGACAGAGCACTGTCGACGTAAGTCTCAACAAAAATTTTGTGTGCTTCAGTTGCAGATTTCTTTTGAATAAAGTAGTGCAGTAAAATTCCCCACAAATACACTTTCTTTGGCAAGAAATCCGACATGTTTAGTTCTATGAAAAACAAAATTGGGTACACTTCGACGAAATGACTTACACTGAATTTCAAGCTTACTTATAGTACTTCCTTATAGATATGTTACCATCTGAAAGCAGTTCTGGGGACGCCATCTGTTGGAAAACAGAAAGAACATATTCAAGGTTCTCATATAATTATAAAGTACGAAAGATAATTTATTTTTTCTATTAATTGCGTTATGTTAAGGAACAAGTATTCTGAGTGATCAATACTTCAGCTACAACATTTTGCAGCGTATTGATAATTTTGGAGTGAGTGGTTACCTTTGAGGCTAGGAGCATACAGTGGCCCAACAAAAACGCGGAAAATGTATTAGCACTGTTTTATTTTACCAGCGTATCCTCAGCATCCTTCTGTAGAACAACATTTCGTTTACTACATCTTTGATGAGATTGTGTAGCGTTCACTGCTATATTGAAGGATAGGCACCACACAACAATCCAACACTCACTTTTTTGTTTCCAGCGAAACTTTCCTGCCTTAATGCTCTATTTAGCTTCTGGAATGCATACTTGGCCATTCAAAATGCGCCTTTAGATCTCAGTGTCACACTTTCCGCCCCTCTGTTGCATTCAACCTATTCTCAGTCCTCACGTATTGTTTTTCATCGGGGTTTTTTTCTTTAAAAACTTCTGTCATGACTCTCCACAACATTGTGTAGCTCTGAGCAATATTCGCCGAATTCCTATGCCCACCAGTCCCTATTCTGCCATCCATTTACATAAATTCGTTGCGTAGGTTAATAGCATCTTCTTTCTGTTTCTTTTGTCTTCACTGTGTGTGTCAGATTAACCAAACCCGCTTTCCTTGTTATATTTCCTACAAAAATGTTCCGTCCATGATATTCTTTACCTCCTTATCTAAACTTATTTATAAATGGAACTTTGTGTGTGTGTGTGTGTGTGTGTGTGTGTGTGTGTGTGTATGTGTCCGGCTGAACCGATTTTCTAGAAAATTTACACAGTTGTACTATAAGCGTCTGCGAGTGTTCTTAGCTAGGTTTTGTGTCGAGGTATCTCCGATAAATATCGAAAATCGATAATCGAAAACATCGAGTTATAGAAGGAGTGGTCCGATTTTAATCAAATTTGATAAACTCATAGACAAAGACATAAGAAACGATATTTTAAAGTTTCAAGGTTGCAGTTCTTACAATAGTGCAGAAAATCGATAATATATATAAAAGGCAAGATATTTGTGTGCATGTCGGTTTATCTGCCTGTATGTCTGTATTTTTTTTCAGCCCTTTTATTTTAGTTTTTGCTTCGGGTTTGGCTCTAAGTAGGTATAATTGTAGTCTCAGCTATAATACCATTTACTCAGAGGACTTATTTAGTCTTCAAAATTCAGTTTACGACGAAAAAACTTATTTGATATCGATACCAGGAAATCAAAATTTGACTTACATCCATTCATTTTTCTTTCAGTCTACGGTTTCGCTTTAACTGGAAACAATTATTGCTTTTTAGTCTTTCGTACCAACGTTCAAAGAGTGTGAGCTCCAGGACCATGGATTAGTTTTAAAGCTTTCATTACACCCGAGCAACGCCGGCTTATACTGCTAATTTTGAAGAAAATCCACATTGCCTTATCCTGACTTCATTTGAGAGGAACTGCTATATTGGAGCACTGATATTATAGCATTTCGGCATTCTTTTTTTCTAAAGAGACTTAATCTGCTTCTTAATACTTGGTTTAACTTTGGTGAGTGCAGTCTCAATACAAAGTCCTCAAAAATAGCCGCACGTTACGAGATAGAAATGAAAGCTAGCGAATTATTTCACATGATAATAAATACCAACTGAATATTATTTAATGCATAACAATCCTCAACAAGTCTAATTCAGTTTTTTTTTTAAATTTTACATTAAAACTATAACATTACATATTCGTTAATAGAGGTACCGCCAAACATTTCCTGAAAAAGAATATCATGATGACAAAAAGATCCAAAATTTATTTAAAAAAAGCAAAGTTTTAAAGTTTTATCATCAAAATATTTGTTTTTATTTAGAAAAAAAAACATGGATTTTTTATTATTTCATTACATTGTTAATCCTTTCTAATACATTCAAAATATTGGTTAAAAATCCTGCGTCAGCGGGTTGGTCAAGGGTTAATATAGGGACTTTTAGCTGCTTGTTGGCGTAAAACATTGTTTTGGAAATTTTTGCAAAAATCAAATAATTGACGGATTTTGATATTTCAAGGACTTATTTACACATGAATGAAATTAGTTTTGAATTTTTAATTTTAGGAAGTCTTGGTAAAAATATATTTTTTTTACATCTGTTAACCTCACTTACTTAATTTAATGAAAGTTCTAGAAATTAGTTAAAAGCTTGGCTCCTTGGGGAATTTAAATCAATTTGCTTTCGTCAAACAAAAACACCATTTACAGAGAATGTGCTTTGAATTGTAAAAAACAAAATACAATAAATCTATGATATTATTTCATTAGAAAAGCTTTTAATTGCTTTTATAAAAATGTTTTTTTAATGAATGATGAATTTTTACCAGAAATGTATTCATTTTTTAAATTTTAATTGGAAAAATTTATTAAATTTTAAATATTTTAAATTATGTATTAATTTCAGCCTTTGAGATGGTATTATTAAGTGAAAATTATATTTACTAATCACAAACAGAAAAGCTTAATACAAAATAGCAAACACCAATATTTTAAAAATTTTGACTTTTTATGTTTAAAAGTGTCAATTATTGTTAGTACGGGCAACCATACAGAGTATTATAAAAAAAGTAAAAGCGATAATTAGAGTAATGTTAAAGTCAACATTTCTAAAATTCAATAGAACTTTAGATTACAAAGAATCTTTTCCTAATTTTTTTAAGATTAAGGAGTACTTAAAAAAAAACAATTATATAAAAATGCGCTCACGTCATTTTCTTCAATTATATTTTATTCTCCGTAGAACAATATTAGACATGTCATTATTCAAAACAGCTATTGTCGGGTTAAGAATACATTTCTGTGAGAGTTTAACTTAAAGTAAATAATATTTGTATCAAATCTGATTAATTATACTTTAAATCAGCTAATATTCCTCAAATAAAGTTTCAGAAGATTTTTTAATAAAGTAAATTATATTGAAATGAAAAACAACTAAAAATGGGCATTAATCAGCTATTTAAAAAAAAACTTCCATTCAATTTAAACTAGTTCTTAAAAGATTAAGTTTAATCTATTAGCTTGAAATTAAAACTCAAAAAAGCTTCACGAAATCTTTCATTTATAAAAAAATAATTTTAAACCTGAGGTATCACGTTTTCTGTGGAGGACCCTGTGTTAATAAGATATTTGATTTAGTTTGAAGACGTGCTTGGTTACGGGCGAGACACTGAAACATGATTGGTGTGTATGGGAAAGAAAGGAAAAGCAGCCATGAGTCATTTCATCAAGGGTTCCGTGGACGAATCTTCGACAAGTAGAGTGAAGGCATTTCATAAAATGATTATCTTGTGGATCATGGAGTGGGTGATTTGAATTAGATGAGTAAGATATATCTGACTGAACGATGTCTGGGGTATTCTTCCTTTCTACATGTGATTGTGAGATGATTGGTGATATCAGATTTTAGTAAGATTGGTCGATTTGCAATTTGTTATTGTTGAATTGATAACAAAGTCATATATATATATATATATATATATATATATATATATATATATATATGAGGGTGTGCGTTTGTGTATGTTTTTGTATTTTCATGTAGGGAGAGTGAGAGAGGTAGAAGGTTAAACAGATAAAAGAATATAAATCAAATCTCATAGATAGATCGATAGCCGATAAGAAGTTATAAATCTTGCACACATGTAGTGTTTATATATATATATATGTATATATACGCTTCACTAGTTAAGCTTAGCCAACACACACACACGCACACACACGCAAACACACACACACACACTCTTATATGTGTATGTATCTCTCTGTCTGTTTGTTTGTGTTATATCTGCATATCAGTAGAGAGAAGCAGAAAGATAGACAGATACGCAATAGGAATCGAGTCTTAGATAGATAGATAGATAGATAGATAGATAGATAGCAAGTATGAAGTTAAGCTTTACACACATGTGTATGTATGTATGTATGTATGTATGTATGTATGTATGTATGTATGTACAACGGAGCGCTTTCACAAATGTGAGTATCTACCAAAAATGTTTAAAATTATAAATATACAACTCAGGGTCGAAGTGCCCATGTATGCAACTTATGAACTGCGTGCCTTGCATTTTTTCAAGGATAAATACTTTCGTATAACATAAAATTTATTATTGATAATTTTCATCTCCTTTCTTCTTTACTTTTTTTTCTATTTCTTCATTTTTTAGTGTAAGTAGAGAAAACGCTTGTTGTTTAACGAGGAAAGATACAATTAAAAGCAATGAATCTACTAACTGAAAAGCAGAAATTATATTGTTTTCTTTCATTAAAGGCTGTGGCTTTAGCCTTCCCTGTTTTATTATTTCCTTTCTGCTGGATGCATGAAAAAAAAAAATAATAATTATAAAGAGGCGAGAAAGCCACCGAAAAACAGAAATTCTTTTGCTTTCTTTCCAGCCGTATTAAGCCAGCAGGTACTCTCTACTGAAGTGATGATGTTTTTATTGCATGCGACTGAAATCAAAGATTTACCTATTTAAAGGACAGATTTAGACGAAAAATTTGACGTAGAAAGCTTTTGTCTATTTCATACGTAGAGCGAAACTGAGCAACAAGTGAGTCTATTTTTTGCAATTGGAGGTAAGTTTTCATTCTTTTCAAAGCCCTAAGGTTTAACTTTAAATGTTCAAAGTTATTTTTAAATGTTATGTAAAACATTCTTGATAATATTGCATATTATTTAATTAAACGTATTAAATTTTGTTAAAGAACATTTTGTAAAAAATTACTGCAATACTCAATATTAAATTTAGATTAAAATTATTTAAATTCAAATTTCATGTATTAATGTTGGTGCTATTTTAAAGAAAAAAAATTGAAATCTAGACTTATTTATAAATGCAACTGTGTGTGTGTGTGTGTGTGTGTGTGTGTGTGTGTGTGTGTGTGTGTGTGTGTGTGTGTGTGTGTGTCCGTTACCTATTAACTCCGAAACGGTTGAACCGATTTTCTTGAAAATTTACACAGTTGTACTATAAGCGTCTGCGAGTGTTCTTAGCTAGGGTTTGTGTCGAGGTACCCCCGATAAATATCGAAAATCGATAATCGAAAAAATCGGGTTATAGAAGGAGTGGTTTGATTTTAATCAAATTTGATACACTCATAGACAAAGACAGAAGAAACGATATCTAAATGTTTCAAGGTTGCAATTCTTACAATAGTGCAGAAAATCAATAATATGTATATATATATATATATATATATATATATATATAAAAGGCAAGATGGTTGTGTATGTGTCTGTTTATCTGCCCGTATGTCTGTATTTTTTCAGCCCTTTTATTTTAGTTTTTGCTTCATGTTTGGCTCTAAGTAGGTATAATTGTAGTTTTTGGTCTCAGCCATGATACCATTTACTCAGAGGACATATTTAGACTTCAAAATTCAGTTTATGACGAAAAAAAACTTTTTTAATATCGATACCAGGAAATCAAAATTTGACTTACATCCATTCATTTTTCTTTCAGTCTACGGTTTCACTTTAACTGGAAACAACTATTGCTTTTTAGTCTTTCGTGCCAACGTCCAAAGAGTCTGATCTCCAGGACCATGGATTAGATTTAAAGCTTTCATTACACCCGAGCAACGCCGGGCTATACTGCTAGTTTATTATAAAACTTTAATTAAGAAAAATTAAATTAAATCAATATTAATTTAGTTTACATCAAAATTACGAATTTTTACTTTTCTAGTTATTTATCAATGTCATTTTCTGACACTTGTCGTCAAGTGATAAGAAACTTATTTAAACATTTTTCTAATTAAAATAAAAATGACTGCGTCGCGTTAAAACTGAAACTGTTATTTTGATGAATTGTGAAGAAGATTAAACCATGATAAGCAGATCCTCTCAGTAGAAGTGTATTTATTTTACATTCAAATTAGTTCACAACACATTCACAGATAGTTGACAGGGAAGCAAATAATAGTCCGGTATCGCAGAGTGAGTTTCTCCTTTTCTCTCTCCCCCTTTAACGATCAGCCTGCATAATCGACTGCATTCGCTGGTTTTCAAGTTACCCTTCACCACACACACACACACACACACACACACACACACACACACACACACACACACACACACACACACACACATACGGAAATTAACGAATTTTAACGAAACTTGGTTATAAACAACTGACAATTTGAAATGAATTGTTTGAACATTATATTTTATCGATAAATAATCAAACCGGTAGATATAAATATATAATACCGTTTAATTAAAAAAACAGAATATCTACTTAAATACGAGGGCTTACGGTCTATCACGTTGAATACACCGGTTCTCGCTCGATCACCAAAGTTAAGCAACGTTGAGCCTGGTCAGTACTTAGATGGGTGACCGCCTGGGAATACCAGGTGCTGTAAGCGTATAGTGATGGATGTGCGTTGTGGTGCAGTGGATATCGGCTCGGAAAGAGAAATCGGTGAGCCGAGTTCGAATTCCAGTTGAATACCCTGCATTCACTTAAGCACTGGTACCCTTGGGAAAGGTATTAATCCGTCCATTCCCTCCAGTTATGGGTTAAATAACAACGGTAGGACTTGGGGACCCTGCTCTTAAAAAGAAATCCCAATGAATCGTGAAAAGAAAAACGTTGTAAAAATAAAATAACCATACCCAAAAATCACTGGTAAAAATGATCCCATAAGGATTGATAGGTCGTTAAGCCTCAAAAACAAAGCAAATACTTAAATACGAGTATCGATAAAAAATAATGTTCAAACAATTCATTTCAAACTGTCAGTTGTTTATAATCAAGTTTCGTTAAAATTCGTTAATTTCCATAATTATTTATATATATATAGTAATTTTTTGTCATAATTAAATTAGAGCAGTACAGAGTTGTATTAAAAAGTGTTCAATACAATTATATTGTAGAACCTTTGAATATTTCTAATTAATAAACTAGTTTTTACGCAACCTAGGTTTCTACTATCTTTTGTCTTCAGGCGTTTTGCAATAACTGATTTTGGTAGTGACCTCTATTAGAGCAACCTCTATTATATATATATAAATATACGCTAGCCAAATAGTGGCTGCTTCGACCAGCAGACGGTCAGTCAGTCAGTCAGTCAGTTAAGTGCCATGCGCGATACACGCTTGGGCGATCATGTCTCGAAAGAGACATGACTGACTGGGCAGAAGATTATCCCGCAGTAGGTTGCCATTGCTTTCTGCTGTAGACTGGTTGCCGACCAAGGCTATAGAACCCAATCTGTCCTATTATTTAACCCATAACTGGAGGGAATAGACGGATTAATACCTTTCCCAAGGGTATTTGCGCGTAAGTGAATGCAAGGAATTCAACTGGAATTCGAACTCGGTTCTCCGATTTCGAGTTCCGAGCCGATATCCACTGCGCCACAACGCACATTCGAAAAAAGTGCTCAATGCACAACCAACACAAATTAACTGAATATACAGAGCAAACAATATGTTAAAGAACAGTGTGTGTTCTTTTCTTTAACGCGCACAGAGACGCACACACTGATTTTTGTTGCCATTTGTACGACGTATCGGCCATTGTACACTCAAGCCTTCTTCAGAGCTAGGAATTTCGAACCGAAACCTTTTTTACGATTATGTATATATCATTTTCATTCCTTGTGAGCAGCCTTTTTTGGTTGTTGATGTAATGAATATGTGATGTAATGAATATGCATTCACCTTGGTTCCCTGTCACAGTAATATGATTGGCCGGTGTCAGCCATGAATAGAGGTCTACGGCTATTGTTCTACGTCTGTTGACTACGCCTACGTCTCAGCATGCAGAATACGACTACAACGAGTACCGTCCTTTAGGTCGACGTGATAGATTGTCCTACCCGGTTACATTTGTCAAAACCACTTAGCTACTTCGAATCATGTATATATCCCTTTCCGAGACATATCAGTTGTCATGTTTTATCTCCCTCCAACCGATGTCTCTAAGATAACTCATGACAACCCAAAGTGTCTTTGAACAAGGAATGAGAATGATATAACCCAGTGATCGTAATAGAATGTTCGCTTTTAAATTGCTAGCACCTGAATAAGGCCGGAGCGTACAAATGGCAACTAAACTGACGATAATAGTTCGAATAATGTAAATAGTGTAAGTACTATCTCATCTCAGAAATATATATATATATATATATATATATATATAGCAAACGTTATTTTCCAGAAAATAACGTTTGCTATCTGATGAGATATTGTTCTTTCAATGTGGAAAGAAAATATAAACTTTTGTAGTATGGATATGTTCTAAAGTATAATTTATAATATACTTTGCTCTATTTCTGTATTGAGCACTGTTTTAAATTAATGTTTTGAACGTTGTATATATATATATATATATATATTCGCAGACAGATCTGTTTCGCTGTATCACAGCTAATCAGTACTGTTAGACATCCGATTGTTTTTTACCCAGGATTGAAACCCGACTAAATTGGCGTCAGTCGGCGATTCTACCCCTGAGCTATGGGCGCTCAGTAGAAGGAGATAGACTTTTAGCGTGTGATATGGCATGTATTCATACACCAGCAGAGAAAGTGTTCTAATTCATTACTTAATGAACGATGGGTAGATGCTGGAGTAGCTACTGTTTTTTCAGAGTCTACCATTTTTCCAGAGTGCTCAATCAGGTATATCCTAAGCACCATCGCTCCGTGTCGAGTATAGGACATCGACGACCCCTCGATGAGAATATAAATAAATATATTTGCATGTACTTCTGTGTCTATGTATATACGTAGGTAAAGTTTAGTCTCCTCAGTTTTGAGAAATCTCTGTATGTCTATCTTTGTTTATCTGTCTATAACGTCCATCATACTAAACCTTTTTAATCTTGCCAAATTGTGGAAAATACTGTTGCTTAAACGCCTTTGCGAAGTAATGCAAATTAAGAGGAGTAGAAAAATGATATTAAATTGTGAATGTAAAAAAATAGTGCTTTAGATAAATAGATAGCTAGATATAAAACGATGGCGGTAGATGACGCAAAGAAAGAAAGAAAGAAAGAAAGAAAGAAAGAAAGAAAGAAAGAACAAGTGAATGAAATAGAAAATGGTTGTCAGGAGAATAAGAAAGAGAGAGAGAGAAAGAGAGAGAGAGAGAGAGAGAGAGAAAGACTGACAGGAAAAAAGAAAAAAGAGCAAAAGAAGGAAAAAATAATGAAGGAATGAAAGAGAAAAGTTCTCAGCCCAACCTATTTCCTAAAATCTGAGCAAATAATCAGATTTTCTTAAAGAATTCTTGACTGTGCCAAGAACCTTTCCGCTCACCTTCTGTTATATATATATATATATATATATATTATGTACCTCCACGAAATCGCTGAAAAAACACCATAGTATGAGTATAAAATGCCCGAAACATAAAAACGGACTGTTTCCATCAAAATTTTTGTTATTAGTAAGATTAAAGATTAAAGTATTTTTTAAATTATTTCAATTTTTTTTAATCCCTTCTAACACGTTCGAAATTTTGGTAAAAAAATTTGTTTTGATTTTAGTTAGGCGGGGTGGGGGGGGGTACCCAAATCATTACGAGAGTTTACAATGGAAAACGTAACGCACTTTTTTTCTGGTGACAAACACATTAATTTGGAAACTCTTGTAAAAAACAAAGAATTGTCGGATTCTAATGAAACTTTCAGGGCTTATTCACAAATGAATGAAATTTTATTATTTTTTAAGAATATTGGTAATATTTTTTTTACATCTGTTCCCCTTCCCGTTACGTAAATTTATGAAATTTTAAAAAATTAAATTTTGTTGAGAAAATGTGTTTTATTCCTAAAACGCAGAACTCACTTGGAAATGTAAATCATGTATTTTTTCTTTGAAACATTTTGCCTTTATTTCCGAAAATCTGCTCTTAATAGTAAAATAAAAAATGCAATATAACTATAACATTATCTAATTTTATAAGCTTTTTATTGCTTTAATCAATAATGTAAATTAAGAATATTATAGTCTAAAAACAAAATTCGATTAATAATGAAATTTTAAAAGAATTGTTTTCATTTATTGTTATAATTATTTAACAAGTTTCAAAAACATTTTATAAATACTTCGGAGGATTGTTATGGTAAGTTTTTAAACTGATTAAGTAAAGATTACATTTACTAATAGAAAATTAAAAGGTTTTATACAAATCTTTGTGCCTTCGTATTTTTAAAATAGTTTTTAATTATTATTTTTGTATTCAGAACTTATTTTACATGGTAATTTCTATGTGTACTTTAAAAAGTCATGTGTTTCAGAATTTCTTCCCATTACAGGAAAAATTGCTACAACTATGTCACTTGTGATCGCCATACACACTTATCTTATGTCATCTGTCAATACATTTCAATTACGGTGAAAAGGTTAAAAACTCTTCAACACTGTGTTTAAGAATAGCTTTATTCTAAATTTCATGGATACTCGTATTTCAGTAGTTATTATATTTATTAATATATACCAGCCTAAAAATTGAGAAATCATGCTATAAAAACATACGTTCTACTGCAAGATTCGAACCAGCGTTCCCTGGAAGAAACTATCAGTTGGTCCGAAGAGTCTGACACCGCTCGACCACGAAGGACTTACAGTTAACTGAAATAAAAAATAATGTCATTAAATACACATTTTCCTAATTTTTCGAAGAATTCATATCTGTTCAGTTTTCGTATCCTAACGTAAACAAATGTAAACAAAGACAATTTATTTACGAAATCTGTTACTAAATGGTTTAACTCAGGCATATTTGTTATTTATTTGCTTAAATATAATTTAAATTGGATTCTTGGATTCGAGTATTTGCCGAAGGACGCATATTAATGATTATAAGAAAAATGTTAACAAACTGGCATAGCATGACGAAAGCACAAAGATACGGCGAATGAAATCCGACATATGATTTTAAAAATTTATTAAGTAGACTCAACTGTAAGCCGATGCTTTCATTAGCCCGATAGAGATCATTATTCAACTTGGCTTATGATGGGATAGCGTGAAAAATTGGTGAAAATGATGCGACATGGGTTGTGTTTCGTCTGGCTTTTAAGTGGAGCCTTTCGTTCGGAATCCCGGCCTTTTCCCTCGTTTTCGAATATCGACCTGAAATTGAATATGTGCCACTATTTCAGTCATAAAGAGAGCACAATGGGTACTTCGACGTGATGTCATGGTTAGCAAGCATGTCTCGCTAAATCAGTTATGACTGAATAATGAGTTGATTCTCACTAGGTGCCCCAATACTTTCTGCCTTATGTCACATCTAAGCTACGCTTAGAAAATCACCGTAAGGCGAGCAAGAAAGAAAGAATAATTCAATCACGCAATTGTTCAAATATTTTCCGATATATGCAACACAAGCAAATACATACATACATATATATATATTACTAAGAATCTTATCTACTAATGAAAGCAGTGATTCGTGATTTAGAGCATTCAGTCATTACACTGGAGACACAATGACATAGATATTAAAGTTAATAGATTTTCTTTTGTTGCATTTTTTGTATTTTATTAGGATCATCATCATGAAAAAAAAATACCAATTGACATGGATTCATGGCGGCATAAGATATGAATAATCGAATTTTCATTAATTACACTCTGGTTTCTTCACATTTTGCAAGCCATGCACCTTGAGTGATTCTCCGAGACACGCAAAGACGATTAAGTTGATAGACAAAGTTATTTGATCTACGCATGCGCATAATAAATTGTATGCGCACACGAACAGCGCATAAATCCAAAGATAAGTCTATATGCTCACACACGCACGCACGCACTAATACATACATACATACATCTATATATATATAAATTGATATTTCTGTCTGTCTGTGTTTATGGGTCTCCATTTTAACAAACCCTACTCCTCTGAAGACCTTGGTCCAATTTCTACCAAAATTTGGTCACTTGTCGATAATGACATGAACCTTTGATGTACGCAAAATTTTTTAGAATCGATTAACAGGGTATAGCAGAAATCACCGAAACGTTTAGAATTTACGAAATCTTCTCTGAGACGCTTTATGCGAATTCAACCAAAATCTTTTAACTTGTAGTCCAATCCTTTGATATACACAAAAAATTATCGAATCATTGTACAGGTTTCGTCAAAAGTTAACGACAAGTATAATTTTCAGTGGTCCTTTTACGCACTTTAATGCATTTCTCCAAGACGCTTCGCTCAAAATCAAGTAAAATCGAGTCACTGGTAGATTAAGGTCTGATTCCCTGATATGCAAATCAAAATTTCAATTGACACACAGGCTGCGTCAAAACTTAATGGAAAATGTTGCTTCTGACGATCGTTTATTTCTGCGAAACGCTTGGGTGTAATGCAACAAAAATCAGGTCTTTTTTGTAAGTACTATCTTATCATATGCCATAACAATTTCACGTTTTCTACAAGGTGCCAACACCTCGTATGTTGCAGAGACAATGCATCCACTTCTTCTGCGTCACAACGTCATTGCATCAGAATACAAGCTCCCGTAACCCCAGTCCACGTTCTTTCAATTATACCTACATCATTCCCGTTTACTGGTAAAATTGACTAAGCATTAATTATGTTTTACAAATACAACAAAATCCAATACTTACGTCGCATTTTTTAACTTATGCATCACGGCAACCGCATGCTGGAGCTTTTTGAATAAGCACTTGACATTACTATTTCAACATAACGACTAAAAAAGACCGAGCAACGACTGGCTATACAGCTAGTCTAAACTTATTTATAAATGGAACTTTGTATGTGTGTGTGTATGTGTATGTGTCTGTGTGTGTGTGTCCGTTACCTATAAACTCCGAAACGGCTGAACCGATTTTCTTGAAAATTTACACAGTTGTACAATAAGCGTTTCCGAGTTTTCTTAGCTCGGTTTTGTGTCGAGGTACCCCCAATAAATATCGAAAATTAATAATCGAAAAAATCGGCTTAATGAAGGAGTGGTCCGATTTTAATCAAATTTGATACACGCATAGACAAAAACATAAGAAACTATATTCAGAGGTTTCAATGTTGCAGTTCTTACAATAGTGCAGAAAATCGATAATATATATATATATAAGGCAAGAAGTTTGTGTGTGTGCCTGTTTATCTGTCTGTATGTCCTTTATACAAATCCACAATTTTTATTCGATTCTCACCAAACTACAAACAAATATTCTTTAGGCTAAGTCTGAGCTCCAGGACCATGAATTAGTTTTAAAGCTTTCAATACACCTGAGCAACACCGGGCTATACTGCTAGTATATAAATAAACACAGATCGTTTTTTTTCCGTATTCATTTCTTGAACAAGCTAAGGGTGGATTTCTTCCTGAAAATATTCTAGTCACGGTAGAGAAGTATCACATTGTCATTTTTGGATTACGTACGGGAAAAAGATATATATATATATACAGTAAAAAGAACTTTCAGATATTGGTGGCCATCTACATTAAATCAAAGCAACCGACACTCATTAAAATCACATTTCACTCTTGTCACAGCACATTACATTTCATTTAGGTACATGGTTCTGCTGTTAATATTCCGGTCTCTCATGTGGTGCAATGTCATAGAAACGTATTTCAACTTTACGACCTGCGTTTGCTATTCGGTGACTGTTATCGTCGCATAGCCGAAAACTTAGAACCAGCATAATAAAAAATTGCCCAAATGTTGGACACTTTTTGTCTTTATTTCACCAGAAATTAAAGCCAAAATATGATTAGAATAGCTTATGATTAAACATACTAGACATCCATTCTCTGTTATACTATATATATATATATATAGCCATCCGTAGACAGATCTGATTCGCTGTATCACAGCTCATCAGTACGGTTAGACAGCTGATTGCTTTTAACCCAGGTTTGCAACCCGGCCGAATTGGCGTCAGTCGTCGATTCTACCTCTGGGCTACGGGCGTTCGGTAGAAGAAGGCAGATTTTTAGCATGTATATTGTCATTATACCCGCCCAATAGCTAGCGTGCTCTAATCCATTACTGAATAAGCGATGCCAGAGTAGCTACTGTTTTTCAAAGTCTACCATTCTTCCAGAGTGCTCAATCAGGGTGTGAGAGCATATACATACATATATATATATATATATATATATATATATATATATATATATATATATATATGAGAGAGAGAATAGCGGATTTGTAAAGAGTTTATCCAATTAATATAAATTATTAATTAGATAAAATTAGAGTTCAATGGATATTATCCAGAGCAGTAAAAAGTATTGATAGAAATCACAACTCATATTTAAACAGCCTATTTTGAGTTTTCTTTTCAATATATATATATATATATGTGTGTGTGTGTGTGTGTGTGTGTGTGTGTGTGTGTGTGTGTGTGTGTGTGTGTGTGATTAGACCGAAATATATCGACGTGTGTTTCTTGTAATAATGTGGATTTAATATGCCGGTTAATTGAAACATGAGAAATATAAGAAGAAAAGAAAACAATAATATTGTCAATAAGATAGATAATATTTATATATTAGCAGGCTTTTTGACTAAACCGAAGCAAGAAAAAAATGATTTCAAAGTCCAAATTTTCGGACACACCGGTGTTTCTTTTTTCAACGAAACGTGACATAAACAAAGAAATAGGACTCACTCTTCCGTGAAACTTTTTTCTTTTTTTTTTCTTTTTTTTTTGAGGGAGGTCCTTTAGTTCTCGTGTTGTATTATTTCAAGAAATTCATTTTTTGGCCAAAATGTACGCAGATGATAGCAAACACAGAAAGGAAACTACAAGATCTCCTACAGAAGGTAGCTGGAGAGAGTGACAAGAAAGGACTTCAAATAAACTGTAAGAAAACCGAATACATGGTCATCAACAAAAAGAGCAGCACAAAATTACAGGTGGGGGATACTAAAATCAAGTAGGTACAAAAATTTTAATACCTGTAAAGTGTTCTAACAGAAGACGGAGAGTACGGCACCGAGATCCGAAGTTGAATTGGCATGGCGGAAAACGCATACAAGAGCTGAGTATTAATAGACAGAAAAATTTTGCTAGAAACAAAGAAGAGAGTACTGGATTGCTGTGTGATGTCAGTTCTTCAATATGGCACTGAATGCTGGACAATGTTATCGATAATGAAGGAAAAACTTGAAGCAACTGAAATGTGGTTCTACAGAAGGATGCTGTGAATATCATGGATCGAACAGGTGAACAATGATGAGGTTTCATGGAAACGAAAAGGAAAATAATACTGAGCATCAGGAAGAGATAGCTAAAGTTCTAGGGACATGCAATGAGGAAGCAGGGCTTGGAGAACCTGATACTAACAGGTCAGATAGAACGAAGGAGAGACAAAGGAAAAAAGCGTGTAATGTAAGGTGGATGGCAGAACGTAGGTTGCGTGGTGTAACAGGAGAAAGCTAGCTAAGAGCCATCAGGGATGGGGAGACGTGGAAGGCCATGATCGCCTACGTCATAAAAGGATGAAGCACATAAAAGAAGAAGTTAGGATTTGGGTTGTGGAGGGCTTTTAGAAGGCACTCGGTGGAAACTGTTCTTATTTAAGAACTAACAAGAAC
Source organism: Ascarosepion bandense (assembly GCA_037127315.1). Lineage (NCBI taxonomy): Eukaryota > Metazoa > Mollusca > Cephalopoda > Sepiida > Sepiidae > Ascarosepion > Ascarosepion bandense. Next base: position 846,561 of record JBBBDQ010002024.1, on the reverse strand, counting down.
TACTTAAATTAGAGATAATATACATTTTCAAAATACAATCACATATTTAAGCAATCACAATCACAAAGCAATGATTTAGGTTTAAGTTTACTTAGAGAATAAGGTTTCCATAGATAATTATATCTGCGACTTAAAAATACGAAAAATAAACACAAACTGGATCTTTTTTCCAAAGGGGTTTCTAGGATTGCAAAAGGCTGAAGAGACTTTACGGAGGAAAAATGACCATAAAAGAACAGAATTTAGGAAGACAAACATGGCGATTAGCGTTGCATTTAAAAGTTACTGGGGATCGCCCCTTTTTACACAATAATGGACTCGCCTGTGTGTACATGATACTGCCTAGAGAGAGAACAGCTGAGTTTAGTTGCAAGTCAGCTGTAAAGAGTGAGTTGTTTAGTTGGCAGTTGGTGAGTGAGTTTACTTTGTTGGAACGGGAATCACAGTTGCAGTTGCTCTGAACTCCACTCAGCTAGAATCAGATAATCGGACATACTATTTCACTTCAAGACTGTATATATGTATTTCTACTAATAGTATTCCTAAATTGACTAACCCGTGTTCCAGTTTGTATATTCAGTTAAATGCCATACGTCATACACGCTATGGGCGATCATGTCTCGAAAGATTATCCCGCAGTAGGTTGCCATTGCTTTCTGTGGTAGACTGGTTGCCATTCAAGGCTAAAGAACCCAATCTGTCCTATTATTTAACCCATAACTGGAGGGAAGAGACAGATTAATACCTTTCCCAAGGGTATTTGCGCGTAAATGAATGCAAGGAATTCAACTGGAATTCGAACTCGGCACCCCAATCTCTCGTTCCATGTCGATATCCACTGCACCACAATGTACATCCTAATTATATTACGTTCAATATAACTTATATTTTCTATCGCCATATCTGTTTTTGTTATTTATTATTTTGTGCGGTTCCTCACTCGAAATTCACAACGCTAGGGAACCAAGAGCAAACAAATAGTTCCGCTAGAGGAAGTGCAAGAAAAGACATTCTCAAAATAGAACTCACAGTTACATATATCTAATTCAACAGTAAAAAAAAAAATGAGATCTAGTTTCCAATTTAGTTGTACGTTTAAAATCATGCAGTCGAAAGGGGAAGTTCATAAGGACAACTGCCATTAAAATATTCGTATAAAAGACAGAGGGAAGTCACGTCAGTAGAAAAATTAATGAAGTCGAAATTTCACTATTCGATGAATAAAATCTGGCTGCTATCAGAACACACGGCTTCTGGTAAGAAAAATATAATTAAATGACCCCCCCCCTCCAAAAAAAATAAAAAAAATAAGGAGGACAAAAAACAAACGGAAAATATCGACAGGTCCTAATAGAAATTTGCCTCGAAGAATTGAAAATTAAACAATTCCGACGCAAAAAAAACCCCAGAGACGACGAGGAAGAGACTGCGTAAATTGTTGATTTCTGAATAAAGAAAGCTGGTGGGCACCAAACGTTTTATTTCTGGCTTATTAACCGTAGACAAGATTTTTATCGACTTAAGTAGATGGGGATATTGAAATGGTTAAAAGAAAACACGAACATTGATATCTGCTGAGGTAAGACGCTACTATGCTGAAAAATGGAAAAAACGCCAAAAGACATCTGTTTTGCGGCTAAACTAACCAATTCTTTTTAATCGGGCGTTAGAAGCAAAATATCAAGATTTCGAATATTTTTTCAAAAAATGTCGTTCACTATGTATCATACGCATAGACTGCCTTCTGCATCTGTCAATCTCTTTTACTATATTTATATATATGAGAATGTGATGAGCCAAAGTGAAAAATTTATTAATGACGCACTTCGCCAGAGAGCCTGCTCTCTATGGCTTGTTCAGATTAGAATGAATTTAATTAATTTATGGTTATTACTTATCCTTAGAGATCCAGTGTGATTTTCTCTCACATAAAAATTTGTCAATCTATCATTCTAATCTGAAGAAGCCAAAGAGAGAATCGCTCTGGCGAAACACATTTTTAACCCGAGAACACTAACCATGGGTATATGATAGCCAGCGCAAATGACGCCATTTTAATGACAATTTAATTAAATTTTCATTACCTGATTTTTTTTACCTAAATAATATGCTTTTCGGTTCCTATTAATGTTAACTCAAAGTACAAATTTTAAAGTGCCTGCTTGTAAAATATTTCAAGCAAAGATTTATATTTGATATTTTTTGGTATTTTCAAAATCGGGTATGATATACCCATGGTAAGTAGTGGTGTAACTTTAATTAATGGTTAGTGTTCCAGGATTAATCAACACTCCACTTATCGTATTTACATTATTCGGACTATTGTCCTCATGTTTGTTGCCATTTGTACGACGTTTCGGCCGTTTTACGCTCCGGTCTTCTTCAGGTGCCAGGAAATTCGAATCGAACCTTTTATTAACATCACTGGGGTATAACATTCTTATTCCTTACCTAGAGCCTCTTCTCGTAGTCATGAGTTATCTCCCGCTAACCCTGTAAGAAGAAGAGGCTATTTTTTTTAATAAGCGTTTCACCCCGAGTAAGGCATGTCACTGCCACTACTGCGCAGGGGGCTACATAGAGTGGAGAAAGGATGATTAAATATAGGAAATGTCAGAGGGTGGGTGATAGGCGGATAAAGATACCGAGAATGAGGGTTGGGTAAATGAGAGTGTTCTGAGAATAATTGGTAGTTAGTGTGATAGGAGGTGTCTACTGACCCTACATTTAAACACCTGGAGATTGTAGCTGTCGGGAAAGCAGAGTTGTGGAAGGGAGTTCCACAGGCGGGAAGCGCGAGAAAAGAAGCTGTTGGAGTAGAATTTACGGTTATATCTTATTTGTTTAACTGTAAAAGGGTGGGACCTAGTTGCTAATCTAGTATCTCGTGTAAATTCGTGCTTAGGCGGCCAGTGATCTAAGCTCATCGGAGCAGAAGCCATGAAAGTACTTGTAGAAGAGGCACAGGGAAGCCACATCACGCCGGTTAGAGAGTGGTTGCAGCCGCTCTGCCAAGTCAGTATCAACCATGTTACAGATCCTCCTTTTTATTTTGTCAAGAAGCCCAAGGAGAGCAGCAGGGGCACCCGACCAAATATGGCAGCAATATTCAATACACGGGCGGATGGTAGATTTGTATATGTGCAGAATAGATTCAGGTGGGAAAAACTTCCGGGCCCTGCATAGAGAGCCGACTTTCATAGCAGCAGATTTGGCAATGGATTCGATATAGTCCTTCCATTTGAGGTCCGCCGAAAGTGTAAGACCAAGGAGGCGTAGTATTTTACTCTCTGGGAGGCTAGCCTGTCCCATGCTAATGGGAGGTAGATGCAATTGTCTATGGTGGTTAGTTGATAACAGCTTCGTTTAAGAGGCATTGAAATTTACTAGTCATTTCCTACCCCAGGCCACTACGGATTGGAGGTCCTTTTCAAGTACGGCAGCGAGGTTCACTTTTTCGTCCTCACCTGGTTTTTGATCGATGCGAGAGTAGATTGTTGTGTCATCGGCATACATGCCAACTTGGGATCTAATGGCGTCGGGGAGATCATTAATGTAGATCAGAAAGAGCGTAGGACCTAGGATACCCCAGTGATTGTAATAAAGGGTTCGGTTTGAAATTCTTAGCACCTGAAGAAGGCCGGAGCGTACAACGGCCGAAATGTAGTACAAATGGCCACAAACATGAGGACAATAGTCCGTATAATGTAAATACTGTAAATACTCCCTAATCTCAGAAATATAGACAAAGTCTCCACTTATCATTTTCACTTTTATTTCGAATACTATTATATATCCTACAAAAACACATATATAAGAAAACATCTATTACTCTATTTATCTATACATACACACACAAAAATACACCCACGCATATATATTAGGTTGTCACACATGAAATGACTCACTTTATAGGAAATGAATAATATCATTCTGAAATGTTAAATAACTAAATTATTTAGTTAAAATAGGCACAGCGTTGATTAATGGCTGTTTTCAAATGTACCTCTAAATTCATGATCTCATCTTTAAAAGAATTGTCATCAATTGTCATGTGATAAACAATTCAAATACTTCGATTAAATCTTCATTATTGGATAATATTTTATTGCGTATGAAAAGCCCAAAAATGCTTAAATAAGTGTAAATCAGTAAGAGAAATATCAATTGAAAATCAAAGATTGGGCAAATTTTCATAATTCAGGCTATGCTGCTTTTGCACAATTGATTGTGCGACCATGCGTCGTCGTGTGGAAAAACTTGGCCCATCACTATTCACCAGTTTCTTTTTCAATTTTTCGTGCATATACTCAATTTTTCCACTGTACGAGGTTGATGTTATTGTATTCCATTGAAGCTAGAATGAACAATAAATAATTCCCTTGAAAGACTACCATACAGTAACTATTAACTTTCTAGGATACAGTAGAGGCTTTGGGTATGAATTTATCTCGTCTCTTTTCGGCTATGGGTTAAATAACAAGGCAGATTAGGTTCTGTAATCTTGGTTGACAACCAGTCTATCACAGAAAGTAATGGCAACCTACCGCGGGAAAATTTTCTGCCCAGTCAGTCATGTCTCTTTCGGGACATGACCACCAAAAGCGTGTATTTCGCATGGCATTTAACTGGCTGACGGACTAGCTGACCTGGTAATTCATATGTATCTAACCACTGACCTATGCTCCTACTGTTGCATTTCTCAGCCTATGCAATGATTAAATTCTTTTTTTTTTCTAGTTTGTACACATAGTTTCTATCTATCTATCTATCTATATATATATATATATATATATATATATATATATATATAAACAGAAACTTGTACCCAGAGAAATAACAAATAGACTTAAATAAACTTGACGTCATGACGTAAGACCTTAGGATCCTTTCAGACAACACATTATCAAAGATGCTTGTTGGCGGTATTGTTAATGATAGACAGGACACGAAAATTACTTACAGAAGCTCCAACTTTTACTCCTGTAAGTAATTTTTGTGTCCTGTCTATCATTTTATAATCTATAATTTATTTCCCTTAATATGATTGGTTTATTTCCTCCTATTAGGCCTTTACTAAATTAAGTTAGTAATTATTAATTAAAATAATATCTCTCGTTTCTCATAGTCCCTTTTCACTCTAGTTCTAGTTTTTTCATTACAGTTCTATACTTTTATATATTAACATATTTGGTTTAGTATAATGCTGCCATCATCTTAATTGAATTTAATTATTTTTTAGTTATTTTATAACTTTAATTATTCTAAATTATCTGACTTAAGGTTTTTCCCCTCCTATCAGCAATATAATTTATTATATATATATATTTATATATATATATATATATATAGTCATCAGTAGACAGATCTGTTTCGCTGTATCACAGCTCATCAGTACGGTTAGACTCCGATTGCTTTTTTACCCAGGATTGAAACCCGACCGAATTGTTGTCAGTCGGCGATTCTACCCCTGGACTACGAGCCTTCGACGGAAGAAGGCAGGCTTTTTAGCGCGTATATCATTATACACGCCCAATAGCCATACTGCTCAAATTCATTGAATGAGCGATGCGTATATGCCGGAGTAACTACTGTTTTCAAAGTCTCCCATTCTTCCAGAGTGCTTAATCAGGGTGTGAGAGCGTATATATATATATATATTCAACATTTTTTGTATATATATTAAATTAATTTCTATTATTTGTCCAACTCGCAATTTATTTATGTCAGAAATGTTGATACCAGCTTCAATTTATTTCTTTTTTTTTTATTTTTAATCTATTTTACATTTATATAAATTTTAATTTTCCTTAGTTGTTTTTTTACTTTTCTTTAAGCATTTATTTTCTTATATTATATATTATTCAATTATATTTTAATTTCATTTTCAGTCTTTCCCTTTTAATTCCTGATTTAAAATTTAACGTAAATTATTGTGATCTCAGCAATAGTCAGACTCTATTTTCGTTTGAAATGGAAAAAAACTGAAAAAACTGCGGCAAAGCCGAACGAAGCCTCTCATTCATTTTAATCATTTTTAATGATAATCATCTCCCCAACTCTCCTGATCAGCCATTCGTCTTGTCTGCAAATCTAACATACTTTTTCCCTCCTCTTTCTTCTTTTCCTCTTCTCGCTTTTCTTCTTTCTTCTTTTTTCTTCCTTTCTTCTCTTCGTTCTTCCTTTCCCTTTCTTTTCGCTACGCTTTTCATTATATTTTATTTTCGTACACTTACTTCTGGTTTCTTTTTCTATATACGTACTAGAACAAATATTTGGATATTCCATAATATTAAAAATCGCCGAGGAAACGAATTCAATTAGCTAAAACGACCATAGGATCTTGTAAATTTTGAATTTTTATTTGTAAAAAATACATATTGGTTTTGTAAATGAATAATTTTAATTACACTGAGTCCTCTGGCCGGATCAGTCTTAATATTTGATTTTTATCATTTACTGTTAATAGGATCTCCTTTGGTAAATTTTACCATAAATACGCTACCTTTACAAATATGTATGTCAAGGAATGAGTATATATATATACTCATTATTAATTAACATTTTTTTGCATTCAAGTGAACACAATAATTTCAAACATTTTTATTATAGTTATTTCAATCGCATTTCTGCCATTTTATTTGTATTTTTTATTTATAAATACTTTCAAATCTATGCATTTTGCGTGTTATGAAGTTTACTCACAATGCAAAATAAAAGCTAAATTTGCCAGTGATCTAATTTTATATATCAGTGGTTAAATACACGGTAAATCCTACCTCAAAAATGAGGATATTCTTGATTTTCTGCTTTCTTAATTTTATGATAAAGATTTTAGGAATCTGTATTCCTTTTTCTTTTCACAATAAATCTTGCATAGTTGACAGGTAGTGTTTTTAAATATTTGCAGTATTCTAACGAAAACATATGCTTGGTGTTTATATTCATTAATATGAGGATGACTAACAATTTGAGCAGTCAGAAAGCAATTATTTTGTATTAACTTTTGTTTGCATATGTCTCCGCCTGTCTCTCCTCAGTTCGGTTAGCTACCTATTCTTCCTTTACCGTTCTCCCTCCTCTCCTGACTGCTCCCTACTAGATAGCATTGCCGACGACATAGATAAGGCTATTTCCTATCACCCATTCGCCCACATATTTGTATTCGGAGACATCAACGCCCATCACTCTGAGTGGCTTGAAAACGCTGTTACTGATCCAGCGGGCATTCACGCCATGAACTTCGCTATTTCCCAATCCCTTACGCAAGTGGTGGACTTCCCCACTCGCTTCCCAAGCACTCCCTCGGGTTATTCCTCACTGCTAGATATATGTTTCACCTCTGCACCTGACGCCTGTCAAGTCTCGCAGCTTTGACCTCTCGGCAACTCCGACCACGCTGTAGTCTCCCTCAGTATTTCTTTCCAATCTCACTCCTCCCAGGAGCCCCCTACTTATAGAACCTCCTACCTCTACCAAAAAGCTGACTGGAATGCCTTTCGCGATTTCCTCTGCGACGTCCCTTGGGGAAAAGTGTTTGACCTATCAGTTGATGACTGTGCCTCTGAGGTCTCGTCATGTGTGAAAGCTGGCATTGATGCCTTCATACCCACCAGGAAGTATTACTTAAAACCTCATTCCTCTCCGTGGTTCTCTCCGGCCTGCTCAGCCGCCATTGTCCACAGGAACCATTACTTCCGTCTATTCCGGAGACAGCCAACTGATCACAATAGGCGCCTGTTCACATCTGCTCGCAATGAGTGCAAGAGAACCCTAAATGACGCCAAACAGTTGTTTGCTGAGAGAATGCGACAGCACATAGCTGACCGCAAGTTCGGCTCCAAGGACTATTGGAGGATTTGTAAACGAGTGCTCAACAATAGGAAATCCTCAATACCTCCTTTAATCCAAGGATTTGAGATTCTCACGTCATCTGCGGACAAAGCTGAGTGCTTTGCCCGCAGATTCTCATCCAACTCCACATTCGACTCGTCCGGAGTGCACCGACCCGACTTCCCTATTAGAACTGAGGCCAAACTGCACGACGTATATATTACCCCGACAGTAGTATCCAGAGTAATTTCAAAATTCGACCCCCATAAGGCGTGTGGAGACGATGGAATCCCAGTGATAGTCCTTAAGAGGTGTGCCCCTGAACTTTCCCCTGTCCTCTCTAAACTGTTTAACTACTGCCTTTCTGCTTCCTGCTTTCCTGCATGCTGGAAATTCTCCTCAGTCGTTCCTGTCTTTAAGAATTGTGGTGAACACTCGGACCCATCCAACTATCGCCCTATCAGTCTTCTACCGATATTCGGGAAAGTATTCGAGGCTATAATCAATGCTGAAATAGTTCATCATCTCACCGCTCACAAACTGTTCTCCGACAGGCAATATGGATTCCGCTTTGACAGGTCCACAGCTGACCTGCTAACAACTATAACGGAGTACATGCTACAGGCCCTTGATGAGTCTGACGAGGCTCGCGCGGTTGCTCTGGACATCTCCAAGGCTTTCGACAGGGTTTGGCACCCTGGCCTCCTATGCAAACTATGCGGTTATGGTATTACCGGTCGCCTGCTTGACCTAATCCAATCTTTCTTAAATAACCGCAAAATGAAGGTCGTTCTGAATGGGCGTGCCTCTTCGTCCTACAGCACGAATGCTGGTGTCCCACAAGGCTCTATCCTGGGCCCGACGCTCTTCCTTATTTTCATCAACGACCTCCCAGATGAGATCAAGTCCCAAGTAGGCATCTACGCAGATGACACTACAATATACTCCCGCTCCAGTAAGAAACCTGTCGTGGCGGACAGACATAATCTCGCTGCTGACCTTGAGCGGGATCTACACTCTGTGGTGAACTGGGGCAAGAAGTGGCTTGTCAACTTCAATTCATCTAAGACCAAGCTGTTGTCTGTCAACCATTACAGGCAACCTCTTCTGCCTCCATCAGCATGGACCAGATGATTCTCCCGGAGAGTAATACACTACGCCTCCTCGGACTTACCCTGTCCTCAGACCTCAAATGGAACCACTATATTGAATCCATAGCAAAATCTACTGCTAAGAAGGTTGGATCACTATGTCGATCCAGGATGTTTTTTCCACCTGAATCCATCCTGCATATATACAAGTCAACCATCCGTCCGTGCATGGAGTACTGCTGCCATTTATGGTCAGGTGCCCCTACCGTTCTCCTCAGTGTTCTTGACAAGCTCCAAAGGAGAGTCTGTAATGTGATAGGTACTGATCTGGCGACTCGACTGCAGCCACTTTCCCATCGTCGAAATGTGGCCTCCCTCTGTCTCTTCTATAAATACTTTCATGGCTTCTGCTCGGATGAGCTTAAGTCACTGATGCCTCCTCAACAGGTGTTTACCCGTGCAACCAGACTGGCAACTGGGTCCCACCCATTCACAGTCAGGTTAGCCAAATGCAGACGACAATTCTACTCCTGCAGCTTCTTCTCTCGCACTTCCCGCCTGTGGAACTCACTCCTGTATTCTTGCTTTCGTGACGGCTACAACCTCCAGAAATTTAAATGCAAAGTCAATACTCATCTACTAACCACTGGCCTCTAGCTCTCTCCACTCCCCTGTATAACCTTCCCTTTCTCTCCGCCTATGTATCTGTCATTGCACCTGCTTTCTCAGCTTTCTATTGTTCCTTTCTAACTAGCTTGTACTCCTCACTCTTTTCTAATTAATCTTTTTACATTTATGTAACCCCCTGCACATCAATGGCGTTTCTGCCTTGCTCGGGGTGAAATGATTAAAAAAAAAAATACAAAAAAATGTGTGATCCTTGTCTGTCCAATGATCTGTATTCATTATGTGTCCCTTTTGGATGTAGTGCTTTTGGCCATACACTTGAGCATAGTCATGGATTTGCCTCTCAGTTCCATTTTAATCAATTTTTACATCATTCACAAAGAAACAAAATTGTTAATAATTTCGCGAAACCTATTATACATATTGTTGACATACTCATGTAATATATTACTGTCACCCAACAGAAATACGATTGACATCAAAAGCAGTGACCGACAAAAGTATGATCAACATCAAAAGCAGAAAATATAAACAGTGACTGACAAAAGTGTAACTGACATCAAAGCCGGCGATGATTAACAGGTGTGCCTGACCATAGCTGACACATTAAAACAAAAACCCCAAAAGGCAAAAATGCATGAAAATTTCAGTTTATATAAGCTCAGTTTTATTTTTCTGGTCGATATCAGAACATCGAAAGAATGCAGAGAAGAGAAGACAACTTCCGCAAGTCAGAGACTCTCGACAACACCCTCGTATGAGCGTGATTCTCTCTGGCTACATTTTTCTCCACACAACCGTCACCGAGGAATAATAAAAATATAATTTTATACTTTTATATATATATTCGTTATACGGCGTTGTCTGTCAAAATGATCGTTGTTAACCAGCGTATAAAATATCAATCTTAACGAAAAATCGGTATAAAATAAAAAAAAAAACCCTCAGAGATCTTTGAGAAAAAAACTCTATCTTACATTTTATTTATTAACTTAATACTAATGATATAATCCTTTCCTTCGATATTTCAGGGGACGTCAACAGTCATAATTTAACCACTTTACTGTATAAAAAACATAGCCATGTATTCTTAATTATAAAAGTGAACATTTTCAAGAATATTAATTTATCGCACATCGAAATGCGTCCATTTTTTCTGTTCATTTATTTCTAATTCTTTTCTTCATTTCTTATACTGAGAATCGGAAGAATCAATGTCGTTTCTTTATAGGAAGTCAGTTAAGTGCTATACATGATACATGTTTAGGCGATCATGTCTCGAAAGAGAGACAACAGTAGAAGATTTGCTCGCAGTAAGGCGCTATTACTTTCTTTAATTGCCAACTCAAGGCTACACAACCTGTCCTGCTAATTCACTCATGACTGGAGGGAGAATGACGGATTAATACTCGTTCCGAGCCAGTATCCACTGCACCACAACGCACATCCTGACTGCGAGTAGCATTTGATAAAATATCGCATTAAACAATTTTTAAGTCAGTCAGTTATGTGCCATACGTGATACACGATTGGGTGTTCATGTCTCGAAAGAGACATGACTGACTGGGCACAAGATTATCCCGAAGTAGGTTGCCATTGCTTTCAGCGGTAGACTGGTTGCCAGCCAAGGCTGTAGAACCCAATCTGTCCTGTTATTTAACCCATAACTGGTAGGAATAGATGGATTAATACCTTTCCCAAGGGTATTTGCGCGTAAGTGAATGCAAGGAATTCAGCTGGAATTCGAACTGGCTCATCGATTCCTCGACCCGAGTCGATATCCACTGCACCACAACGCACATCCGGGGAACCTAAGCGCGTACGCCCAGGTACTGGTCAAAACATTACCTATCCACCGCGGTGGATAGGTTCAAAACTGGTCTGAATTTTTAAGACCCACCAGAAATTTATGCGATCTTTCGATAGTTGAGGCATACTACAGTTACTATGTTCCAATTTTGGCGATTCAATAACAAATTTGCTATGTTAAAACAAATGCTCCCCAGCAGTGCTCATGGTGCACTACCATGTAATTTCTTTTTAGGTTAAGCAATATAAAATATACCACGTAAGTAACCAAGCAGCAATAATTTCTTCTTCGGACACAAACAAACACTTGTCAACTACCGTGTTTTCGACAATCAAATAAAATTACAGTCTTGTTAGACAATAAAACTTCACTGAGAAGAAAGAAATGGGTACTGGACTGTTATCTTGTGTCTCTCATTCAACATGGCAGCGAATGCTGGAGAATCTTATCAAAGATTAAGGAAGCAATCGAAATAACCGAAATGTGATTCTACAGAAGGATGCTGGGGATACCATCGACCGAACTTGTGATCAACGACGACATTTGAAAGAGGATAGAAACGAAAATTAAACTGATACATAACATCAGAAAAAGACAGCTGACGTTTCTGGAAAAATGTAATGTGGAAGGAGGGCTTGAAGAATTTCATACTCACGGGACGGGTAGAGGAAAAGAGAAACAGAGAAAAGCAGCGTGTGTCATACTTGACATACTTAGCTGCCACATTTGTGGGAGGTGGGGATCATCATCTCTAATGAGGACAGACATGCAATTCAGAAAAATTATACTGAGAGATGCCCGGTCCCGGGGAACAGTATCCTGAGACCGTGCCACCCCATTGTACAATAGGGGTAGACCGGTGGTCGCCACCAGGGCCAGCGCGATAAGCGGTGACGGGGACTGGACAATTTTGGTCCTTGCCCGCTCGCACACGTTCAGGCTCCGCACATTAAAATTGACCTTGTGTCGCATCCACGTCTTATAGGGGGGGGGGGCGAGGTAAATATCCATAATTGATGGGCTTGAGCAAATGAATGGCACAGCAGGTTTTTTGGTGATGAGTAACAAGTGAAGGGATGCTAAGAGCTATAAAGGATAGGAAGAGGTGGAAGGCCATGATCGTTTACGTCCAGAAGGAACACGGCACAGGAAAAGAAGAAAACGTACAAAAGCACTTAATTCTGTATCCAATGGGTATGAATTTATTCAGTCATGCATCTAATCATTTTCAAGGGCGCATAGAATTATAAAATCCGTCTTTTTCTATGTGCCTTGTCTTTTCAGGACGTAGGCGATCATGGTTTTCCACGTATCTTTATCCCTGGTGACTCTTTGCACGCTTTCTTCTGTTACACCACGCAACCTACGTTCTGTCATCCACCTGCTTAGGCCCTTCAAATATGATATCCGCTGCTTTCCCCTGTTTCTTTTCCCCTCTACCTGGCCTGTTAGTATTAGGTTCTCTAAGCCCTCCTTCCTCATTGCATGTTCGTTTCCATCATTTCCAAAACCTCATTTTCGGCTGGAAGCTTTTTGTAGTTGGTGAGTATGGTGGCAATGTCTCTTCATTCTGAGGGTACCGGGTTGGCAGTTTCCTGGTTGCTGCTTCCGACTGGAAGTTAGGAGCCCGAACTCTTGCGTAGCGTCTCGAGAGGCTGCTCTGATCAACAGTTGAATAATATCGGGGTTCCTGTAGTGCCATTTCGCGCATGGACGGGCGTCCCTGCATGAATTTCCGATGGGCAACCCCGAGGCCACATTATGCTGCAGGCGGCGCCATTCACCATCCTTCACCTGCTGCAATAAACGACCATCTGACCCTACTCTAGACCTCTCTCTATCCACAACTATAACCAGCATGAAATTAAACAAACAAAATAGCAAGCCTAAACCAGCTAGTCGTAAATCGCCCAAACCTATCTGCGTTACCTTCACAAATATACGAGGTATTCGCAGTAACTTTAATAGTGTAGAGTCTTTCCTTCTAACTAACTCACCCGATATCTTAGCTATATGTGAGACTAACCTTGACCCTTCTATCCCCTCTTCAGAGCTGTTCGTTCCTGGTTACCTTCCTCTCTTCAGGAAGGACTCCAATGTTCATATGCATGGGCTTGGTGTATATGTCAGCGAACAACTCCCCCTACCCAGGGTCACATCTCTTGAATCCCTTGATCATTCCTTCATGTGCTTCCGTCTCTCACTTCTAAGCTCGGTTAGCCATCTCTTCTTCCTCTACCGCTCCCCCTCCTCCTCTGACTGTACGTTACTTGATTGCATCTCTACTAACATCGACAGGGCCATTTCTTCTCACCCATCTGCCCATATATTTGTGTTTGGCGATTTTAACGCCCACCACACCAAGTGGCTTGAAAACTCAGCCACCGACCTTGCTGGGATCCGCACCATGCACTTTTCAATAGCCCAAGCTCTAACGCAAGTGGTGGACTTCCCCACGCGTTTCTCTAAAAACCCTAACGGAAGGGACTCTTTACTCGACCTTTGTTTTACCTCCATCCCAGACTCCTGCACTACCAGGCAACTCTGCCCCCTCGGAAACTTTGACCACGCCGTAGTCTCCGTAAACATATCAATCCGCACTAACTCTACCCAAGAAAACCAGACCAGCAGAATATCATACTGCTACCAAAGAGACGACTGGGACTCCTTCGGGGACTTCCTCTGCAACGTCCCCTGGAACAACGTCTTTGATCTTCCTGTCGAAGACTGTGCCTCCGAAGTCTCCTCTTGTGTTAAGGCTGGCATCGATGCTTTTATCCCTGCCAGAAAATTCCAACTAAAACCAAATTCGTCCCCCTGGTTCTCACCCGCTTGCTCGGCGGCTATTGCCCACCGGAACCATTTCTTCCGGCTCTATCGAAGCTGCTCGTCGAACCAAAACAGGCGCCTTTTCACCTCAGCACGGAACAAGTGTAAAAAAGTACTGAACGAAGTCAAGAGGGCGTTTGCTACCAGAATTAGGCAACGTATAGCATCCTCTAATTTTGGCTCCAAAGATTACTGGCGTCTCTGCAAAAGTTCTCACCTCCCCAGCCGACAAGGCTGAATGCTTTGCCCATAGATACTCAACCAATTCGACACTGGACTCGTTAGGAATACCTACACCAGACTTCCCACCCATAACTAAGGCTCAACTAAATAACGTCCACATTACACCCTCGCTGGTAGGCCAAGATAATTGCGCAACTTGACCCACACAAAGCGAGAGGCGGTGACGGAATCCCAGTTATAGTACTGAAGAAATGTGCCCCAGAACTCTCCTCTGTCCTCTCTAAACTCTATAACCTCTGCCTATCTGCTTCTTGCTTTCCTGCCTGTTGGAAGTCCTCCTGCGTAGTACCTATATTTAAGAATTCTGGCGAACCCTCAGACCCCGCCAATTACAGTCCTATTAGTCTCCTTCCAATCTTTGGCAAAGTTTTCGAAGCCATTATCAACGCCGAGTTGATTCAGCATCTTATGGCCAACGGGCTTCTCTCTGACAAACAGTTTAGGTTTCGCTTCACCAGGTCTACTGCTGATATGCTAACGACCATTACCGAGTACATATACCAGGCACTTGACAAGAATGGTGAAGCCCGAACCGTTGCCTTGGATATCTCCAAAGCATTCGACAGGGTCTGGCATGCTGGCCTCTTGTGCAAACTGCGGAGCTATGGGATAACTGGACGTCTGTTTGACCTCACCCAGTCTTTCCTCTCTAACCGCACATTGAAGGTGGTATTAAATGGGCATGCCTCCCAAAACTACCAGACGAACGCGGGCGTCCCTCAAGGTTCTATCCTAGGTCCCACGCTCTTTCTGATCTACATTAATGATCTCCCCGACACCATTAGATCCCAAGTTGGCATGTATGCCGACGACACAACAATCTACTCCTGCATCGATCAGAAACCAGGTCTGGACGACAAAGTGAACCTCGCTGCCGTACTTGAAAGGGACCTCCAATCCGTAGTGACCTGGGGTAGGGAATGGTTGGTAAATTTCAATGCCTCCAAAACAAAGCTGTTATCAACTAATCACCATAGACAATCGCATCTACCTCCCATTAGCATGGGACAGGCTAGCCTCCCAGAGAGTAAAATACTACGCCTCCTTGGCCTTACACTCTCGGCGGACCTCAAATGGAATGACTATATTGAATCCATTGCCAAATCTGCTGCTATGAAAGTGGGCTCCCTGTGCAGGGCCCGGAAATTTTTCCCACCTGAATCTATTCTGCACATATACAAATCTACCATCCGCCCGTGTATTGAATATTGCTGCCATATCTGTTCGGCTGCCCCTGCTGCTCTCCTTGGGCTTCTTGACAAAATACAAAGGAGGATCTGTAACGTGGTTGATACTGACTTGGCAGACCGGCTGCAGCCGCTCTCACACCGGCGTGATGTGGCTTCCCTGTGCCTCTTCTACAAGTACTTTCATGGCTTCTGCTCCGATGAGCTTAGATCACTGGTGCCGCCTAAGCACGAATTTACACGAGATACTAGATTAGCAACTAGATCCCACCCTTTTACAGTTAAACAAATAAGATGTAACCGTAAATTCTACTCCAACAGCTTCTTTTCTCGCGCTTCCCGCCTGTGGAACTCCCTTCCACAAGTTTGCTTTCCCGACAGTTACAATCTCCAGGTGTTTAAATGTAGGGTCAATAGACACCGCCTATCACACTAACTCCCAACTATTCTCACAACACTCTCATCTACCCAAACCTCATTCTCGGTATCTTTACCCGCCTATCACCCACCCTTTCTCCACTCTACGTAGCCCCCTGCACAGTAGCGGCAGTGACATGCCTTGCTCGGGGTGAAACGCTTATATAAAAAAAAAACAAACATGTTCGATCCATGATATCCGCTGCATTCTTCTGTAGAACCACATTTCAATTGTTTCAAATTTTTCGTTCATCTTCGATTATATTGTCCAGCATTCACTGCCATATTGAAGAACTGACATCACATAACAGTCCAGTACTCTTTTTTTCTTTTTTTTTTTTGTTTCTAGCGAAATTTTCCTGTCTTTTCATACTCTACACAACTTCTTGAACGCGTAATTCGCCACGCCAATTCGTCTTCGGATCTCTGTGTGGCGCTTTTCGTCTTCTGTTAGAACACTTTTTAGGTATTTTAATTCACTTATTACTATAAATTTTGTCGCTATCGCTTTAAAAAATCGACTGGCAACATACCTGAGATTGAACGGGCATATTTCTCTATCTGCTGTCCATGGATGCTAGCCTCGGCGTTCTTGCTTTCCAGTCAATTTTGATCTTCAAAAATTGATAAACAACATCAATCATTATCTTGTCTTTTTATTTCTTGTTCTTTTATTGTTCTCGTTCCTTAATAATATTTTTTTACTCATACTTTTTCCCACTTAATAAAAACTTGTGTCGCAGTGGCTTTATTGCCTTCCAAAACCTTGCTTCTTTTGCCTTGCAAAGTTATTCCTCATGCATAGATCGAACCCTCATATTTGTCTGCGAATCTTATTCTATAAACGAGTTTTTTTAAATAATTCTAAAAACGTTTCGACATTACACCGGGTGCATTTTCAGTTTCGTTGCAATGCAAGATCTGTTTATCTTTCAACTAGTTGACCCACTGTAATAAAGATTTGTCCCAGTCGACTTTGTTTTTGCTCCCCTGCTGACCTGAAAGGAATGCCAGAGAAAATAAAATAACAGGAAGCAATTTCATGTGTTAAATATTTGTTTTAAAACACGGCCATAGAAGAGATACGGCTCTTTGCAAATGCTTGTAGCTAATGAATATCTGCCTAACTTGCACTTTCCGATCTGCGTGCATCGTGTCTCGGGTAGGGGTGCTGTTTAGGACAAGGACTCTGCGTGCAATTACTCTCGTACTGCCCTGTATGCTTCCCAGCTCGACGTGAGCCTTGATCAACTTTGTTCACTGCGTCTTTCATTCTTCTATACTTGAAATCATTGTCTTCTCGTTCTTTATTTTTGGTTTCCGGTTTGTTAGTTTTGTTTTTTTTTTTGCTTTTTTTTCAATTTTGTTTTTTCGCTCTTTTTCCTTTCTTTCTTTCTTTCTTTCTTTCTTTCTTTCTCTCTTTCTCTCTTTCACGGTTTACATACACTGTTAATTTTTCCTTTTTTTCATATTCTTCGCTTTGGTTTCTTTCTCTTCTTCATGTCTTTCTAAGTATTTGTTATTCTTTCTTATATTTGTCATGAATAACTATTATGATGCGGATATCGTGGACTGAGCAAGCAAGCAACGATGAGGTGTTGGAAAGAATGGCAACAAAAAGCAAATTAATACTGAGCATCAGGAAGAGACAACTGAAGTTCCTGGGACATGCACTGAGGAAGGAGGGATTGGAGAACTTGATACTGACTGGCCAGATAGAAGGAAAAAGAGACAGAGGAAGACAGCGGATAACATATTTGAAGGGCCTGATCAGGTGGTTGACGGAACGGGGGTTGCGAGGTGTAACAGGAGAAAATATACTAAGAGCCACCAGGGACAAGGAGACGTGGCGAACCATGATCGCTTACGTCCTGCAGGGACAGGGCACATAGAAGAAGAAGAAGAAGAAGAAGAAGCAGAAGAAAAGGAAGAAGAAGATGGAGGAAAAGAAGAAGAAGAAGAAGAAGAAGAAGGTATTCTTTCTTATCACTTCTTACTATTCTCAGATTCTACGCTTCCTGTCCCTTATTATCCTTTCATGTCTTTCATTCATTTTCGGGTTACATTCACTGTTCATTGGACTGTTATCTTTTTATTATCTTTGCTTTGGTTCCTATTGCTTCTTCATTTATTTATTTTTTAATCTAATTGTTAATTTAATTTAATTTATTTTTTTTATTGCTTTAATTTAATTTTTTTTTGTGTGACCTACATGTCTGGACACACGGCCCAGCCGATTTCGTTCAATTTCTCTATAATTCCATTTTTGCCTTTATCGCTGTTGTTTTTAAATATCGCACATTGCCAGGAAAAGGCACTAAACCTGAATGCAGATTTAGCAATAAGCGCCCTTTCTATTCCAAAAACAATTATCTATCTATCTATCTATCTATCTATCTATCTATCTATCTATCTATCTATCTATCTATCTATCGTCTGTTCATACTATTATGGTGAAACACACTTATTCTATAATGAATAAACACCCTCCCCTAATTTAAGTAGCATCAGTAAGAGGAACGACGATCAGTCGATGTTGGACGATAGCAGTCGACAGTTAGTCGAATACGAAAGTACTCAGCGACCTGGCAAGATTACTGTTGCAGCACCTTCGCTATTTACACTAATATGGACTCTTCTTAAGACTATATATAGTAGTAGTCATTAGTGGACTACAGAGCATTAACAGTGTTAGCATTCGTCACTAGACGGATCTATGTCACTGTCAGCACTCTGCCTTCGGGTGGAGGGCGCTCTATGCTTCCGAGCAGAGAGCAATAACCCAGTCGTGGTTCCGCCGAAGGGTAGAACCACGACTGGGGAAAAATAGACAGAGATTTTTTGGCCCGGCTATATGGCCGGGAATACCCACTATAAAATGACCATGTGTCACATCCGGCCTTGCGTGGGAAGGCTAGTAAATACAGCATTAACAGTGTTAGTGTATCCCAGCGACACTGTCAGCTCTCTGTCTTCGGGCAGAGGGCGCTCTCTGCTTCCGAGCAGAGAGCACTAACCCAGTCGTGGTTCCGCCGAAGGGTAGAATCACGACTGGGGAAAAATAGACAGACATTTTTTGGCCTGGCTATATGGCCGGGTACACCCACAATAAAAAGACCTTGTGTCGCATTTAACCTTACGTGGGAAGGTTGTTAAATACCGCATTAACAGTGTTAGTGTATCCCAGCGATCTAGTCCTGAGGGTAACATTGCCAAGTTTCACGTCTCGTATTATCTCGCATTCTCTCGTATTCGACTAACCGTATTGTACGACGTTCTACTAACCTCCACTGTATATATTTCTCTTCAATATATTTCGTTTTCTACCGTATTACTCTGCGTTGTGTATTAATTGGATCTAACCCCAGATCCACAACAATTACACTGCGTAATACATATCATATCAAGTTCCTAACATTTTGTACGTCGAACCTATTAGGACTTACTTTTGTACAAATACTAGCCTCTTCTGCAAACGTAACTCCACAACACATACCTCCGTACTCTGTGTCCAGAAAATGTTTATTAGAATAACAAATTCCAACAGCTACTGTTTAAAGATTCACCCATGCTCTTCTCTTGGCACATCAGTGATGAGATATGAACAAGATATAATTCCACAGTTATTACTATTTGTTTTCTTTTCGCTTAACTTTAAACAACAGTAATTAGAATGTGGGTGTTGCATACGGATATCGGACTCAAAGCCTGACTGTTGCGTTTGATTTCACACAATTGCATTTAGAAAAGTCATTTAATTGGAGTAGATAGACTAAACTATCGCCCGGTTCACACCCCAACCACGTCTAGTGAACAGGTGAAGAGGCTTATCCCTGGTTCACTGTCTAGCATGTGGTTCCTGGCTTTCTCTTTTCCAATCTTTTCACTTCGTTTTTTTTCTTTTTCTCTCAGCTGGAGTAGATAGACTAAACTATCGCCCGGTTCACACTCCACCCACGTCTATTGAACAGGTGAAGAGGCTCATCCCTTGTTCCCTGTTTAGGATATGGTTTCCGGCTTTCTCTTTTCCAATCTTCTCATTCCTTTTTTTCAATTGGAGTAGATAGACTTACGTGGCCCCCTGCACATCAGTGGCGTTATCGCCTTGCTCGGGGTGATATGATTTAAAAAAAACATGTATCCGTCTCTTTTTTTTTCCTTAGGGTTAAGTGACAGGTTATACGGGACTCCCTAGATTTGGGTTGCAACCAGTCTAAGACTAACACTGAATAACAAACCGTGGCAAAAGCAGAGATAAATCACAGCACAAAGTTATCTGGTGAATCATGATAGCTGTAATCCTGAAGTGATATGGTATTATAAAAGAGTAACTGGTAACAAAAGACAGAAAGTTGTGGAGATCACAGCCTGTAAGAACATGACACATAAAATAAGTAGCGATCTACACTGTAGGTTAGGTGACAGGTGGAAATGGTCCCCAGCTGTTAGCCAACTACTGTACCCAGACGGTGCAAGGGTTGAAATAAATAACTAAATATATTGAAAAGATGGGAAGCCTCTTTATTTCTCGTGAGGATGTTGATTTTCATTTTACGTTTTTTTGTAAGTGTGAAACACAGCTATTTCGCTTTTCTGTGCACAACGACGCGGACAGGAATAGAAACGGAACGTAGG
The DNA here is from genome assembly GCA_037127315.1 of Ascarosepion bandense. Taxonomy (NCBI): domain Eukaryota; kingdom Metazoa; phylum Mollusca; class Cephalopoda; order Sepiida; family Sepiidae; genus Ascarosepion; species Ascarosepion bandense. The sequence continues at coordinate 825,889 of JBBBDQ010002024.1, read as the reverse complement.
GTTTCATTCTCCAGTGGATGAAAAGTGAGTGTTCCGTTGTACGAGGGTCATTCAATAAATAAGGTGAATTGTTCGGTATAAGGACATCTAATACAGATAGAAGCTTACTTTTTAAAAAAGATTTTCCCAGCAGTGTCACACACTTTTCCCATCTGTGTACACTGTTCCGTATTCCCTCAGCTTAAAAATCTTTGGACTGATGTCTCAGCCAATCGTTCACAGCACTTTTGACTTCATCGTCACTTTCAAACTTTGTGCCTCTTGTAAACGTTTTCAGGGGACCAAACAGGTGAAAGTTTGAAGGGGCAAGGTCTGGGTTGTAAGAGGGATGAGAGAGCAGTTCCTAGCCCAGCTTGTTGATGGTCTGCACCGGTTGGGCTGCAGTGTGAGGTCTTGCATTGTCTTGATGCAAACGATTCCATGTGACTGATGGTCCCTGCGTTTGTTCAACAGATAGGCTCAAAGTTCTTGCATGTCATCCACTGTCACGCTTCTGTCAGACTGAATGAGGTCATCGACTGATTCAATCCCCTCAGGAGACCTCAATTCTGTAGGCCTCACAGGACTGTTTTCATCTTCAACACTGCTCCCGTCCTTCTTTAAACATTTTCGCACACTTGTAGACATTTTTTGGCTGAAACATGTAGCACCATACACAATTGACATTCTCCTATGAATTTCAACTGGTTTGCACCCTTCAGCAACCAAAATCTTGATAACTGACCTCTGTTCAATCCTGGAGCATGCTTCTTGGTCGGCCATCTTTGTTAATCTCCAAAACTCTCTAAGTTTTTTTTTCAATCTTCAAAAAATATTAAATCCTATTGAAAAAGAAGTAAAATAAAAAAAAGTAAGCTTCTATCTGTATGAGAAGTTCTTATGCCGAAAAATTCGCCTTATTTATTGAATGACCCACGTATATTTACAGCATTTCTGATTTTTCTTAGAGAGTAGCACAAAAAGTCTGGTACTGACTGAACCGGTACATGGAACAGTCCACTTTCCAGTATCATTAGCGATGGATCGTATATACAAGCTCCACGTGAAGTCTAGGTTGAGTTTCAGATCCAAAAGTTACGCAGCCACTTTGAGGGTACAGCCATTCATCATGATTGATGATCGTTCAGAATCCGATCGGCGAATATTCTGTACAATTTTTAAATTCTTTAAGTTCATGAAAGAAAATACTCGAACGCATACAAGATAAACTTAATAAAGAACTACCTCGTCAGTCTTGTTCAACGAAGCATGTATTAACGATGGATTGCTGCCCAAATAGACAACAGCAGGTCGCCTTTTCTACAAATCCCATTGCACACACATATCCTTTCTCTTCTCTTGGTCATGGAATTCTCACCATTCTGATATTAATGAAAAAGAATGAAAAGAAATTCCAGGCATGGAATAAATACATCGGAGAACTCTAACCACGACGAAAGAAAACAACCGGCAATACACAGAAATATCGACGGGCTGGAAATATTAAAAAACCGACGTGGAAGCTACACTGACAAAACTGAACCGAAACAACACGGCAGGGACAAATGAAATCGTAATAAAGATTCTGGCAACCTGAGACGACTTCAATATAGAAAAATCACAGAAATAATAAATGAAGTATAAAGCAGGGTGGATGTGCGTTGTGGTGCAGTGGATATCGGCTCGGAACGAGAAATCGGAGAGCCGAGTTCAAATTCCAGTTGAATTCATTGCATTCACTTACGCACAAATACCCTTGGGAAAGATATTAATCCGTCTCTTTCCTCCAGTTATGGGTTAAATAGCAGGACAGATTGGGTTCTATAGCCTTGGCTGGCAACCAGTCTACCGCAGAAAGCAATGGCAACCTACTGCGGGATAATCTTCTCTTTCGAGACATGATCGCAGAAGCGTGTTTCACGTATGGCACTTAACTGACTGACTAAAACAGGAGAAAGCTTGCTAAGAGCCACCAGGGATAGGAAGACGTGGAAAGCCGTGATCGCCTACATCCTGAAAAGACAAGGCACATATAAGAAGAATTTACATCCTGAAAAGACAAGGCACATATAAGAAGAAGAATTTTAAAATTCTATGCTCCCTTGAAAATGATCAGATGTATGACCGAACGCGCTAGATCCGAAACGTACACGCATTGGACACAGAATTAAGTGCTGTTGTACGTTTCCTTCTTCTTTGTGCCGTGTTCCTTCAGAACGTAGGCGATGATGGCCTTTCACTTCTCCCTATCCTTTGTAGATTTTAGCATTTCGGAAGACCTAAGCAAATCTATTTTTAGAGAACGGTCCAAGAAACGAAAGCGAACTTCACCGTACAATCAGTCTGATGCCCCGCATGACAAAACTCATCGTCCGACTTCTGATAAATATTTGCGCGCAGCAGATTCAGGTGAGAAATAGGAAAAAAGAACGGTACACATACGTCGGAACAAGGAATGCGATATTTATTAATGTTATCAGAAAGAGCAATACAAATGCAGAAGGATGTGTAGATGGGTTTTATAGAATACGCAAGGGCCTTCGACAAAGTACGACGCAAAGACCTGCTAGAGCTGCTCAGCAACCTTGACATATTCGGGAAAGACATTAAAATAATCAGGAATCTATACTGGTTATAAACAACTAAACAAAGATGAATAGAAATACAGAGATTTCACCCAAATGTGGAGACTAAATTTTACCTAGATCTATACATAAATACGTTAGCTTATATATCTATATATATATATATTAAATGAAATGAATAAAGTTAACATCGAGTATTTTGAATTCGTCTCTATCGGAATTTACCTGACTAATATACCAAGTATTCTTACGTTATATATATATTGCGGTATCTTCAGGCGTTTTATATTAAACGTTACTTCTGAAGATCCAAAAAGAGCGAAACCAAAATAGCGTAATTTTCATTGTTTATTATATATATAGTCATCCGCAGACAGACCTGTTTCACTGTGTCACAGCTCATCATACGGTTAGACATCCGATTGCTTTTAACCCATGATTGAAACCTGACCGAAGTGGCGTCAGTAGGCGATTCTACCTCTGAGCTATAGGCGGTTGGAAGGAGGCAGACTTTTAGCGTATGATGTATCATACGCCAGTAGTTAGATTGCTCTAATTCATTACTGAATGAGCGATATATATATATATATATATATATACAAAACCCCATTGTTCTCGTCGGTAGAGCATAGGCCATCGTCGACACATTGACATCTACGGGATATATATATATATATATATATATATATATATATATATATATATATACTAAACAATTATAGGTCAGATTTAAAGTAGATTTGAATTAGACCAATAAACATCTGCATTAGAAAGTGCTCAATATGTGTTTGAAGAAAAGTGAAGCTTTAAAATGTAAAGCTTTTAGATATTTTAGTTGGGAAGATCAGTAGATTACGCTAACATGGTTTCGACATTTACGTTTTTGTCAAAAGATTTGATTTGCTATGTATTGTATTATATATATATATATATATATATATATATATATATATCCTAAACCACATCGCTCCCAGTGGCGCATAGGCTATCATTGATCGCTCGCCATCGACGAAGATATATATATATATATATATATATATATATATATATATATATATTTAAAGAAAAACCCAACACGTCATTTAAATTGGTTATAAATTATAATTCATTTCAATGAGCTAAATTAGCACATTTCATCAGATCAGACAATATGCCGGAATAAGCATTTCCTTTTACTGAAGAGAAAAATAAAAAATAAAAAAATAAGAAAAAGGAAAAAATTACGCATATGTTTTCATACTTACATACATCCTCACATCCATACGTATACCTACTCATAGATGCACCCGCACCCGCACCCCCACATGCATGCGTGCGCACATTTAAATGTATTCTTCATACATACATTTACCTATTTAAATCCACATGCAGTTATTGTGTTCACACACTCTTAAATTTATGAGGAGCGGATCCACGCACACATGTATGCACATCCATATATATATAAATATAAATATATAAATATACAAGCAACTTTTCATATACCACTATACATAAAGACAATGTATGCCTGTGTGTATTTATCCATCTACTTTTAACCCCCATACATGGTGGTATATATCACCTTTCATACGTTTTAACAAACATTACACATATATATTCATATATACCGGCATACATCATTCGGATCTTGATATTAACCTGTACATATATGGGTAGAATGATTAAGGTATGATCAGTTCAAGAATACACAATCTTCTACACACAAGAATAACACAACCTACATGTAATCAGGTGTTCTCGCGTGATGGAAAAACATATACATAATTATATATAAACTGGAGGAACCATAACTGGATGAAAGAGACGGATTATATATATATATAATCCGTCTCTTTCCTCCAGTTATGGATTAAATAATAGGAAAGATTGGGTTCTACATCCTTGGCTGGCAACCAGTCTAACACAGAATGTAATGGTAACCTACGGCGTGATAATCTTCTGCCCAGTCAGTCATGTCTTCTTCGTGTATCACGCCTGGCACTTAACAGGCTGATATATATATATATATATATATATATATATATATAGAGAGAGAGAGAGAGAGAGAGAGAGAGAGCGAAAGAGCGAAAGAGCGAGACTACGCCAAGACGTTCAACAAAGTACGCTATAGAACTGTTACAGCTGCTTAATAAGCTTGACGTATTCGGAAAAGACATTAGAAAAATCAAGAATCTATATTGGCAGCAAAACGCTTACAAACGGAGAGAAAATGATTTCAGCAGAAAATAGAAAAAGAAGTGAGACAATAATGTCTTCTTACCGGATTTTTTTACCTATCCAGGAAAAGCATTTATAAGAGAATTAGAAGTCTGGGATCCATTATTGGCAGCCACTGTCTTAACAGCATAAGATAGGCAGATAACACACTATTGATAGCGAACGCGCAAAGAAAACTGCAAACCCTCCTACAAAATATAGCAAAGAAAAGCGTGAAGAAAAGACTAAGTATAAAGTACAAAAAAAAAAAACAGAATGCGTGTTTATCAGCGAATGATTAACCCAAAATGCAAATTATAGATCGGAGATACTATAATCAAGCAGATACAGAAATTTAAATATATGGAAAGTGTTCTAACAGAGAACGAAAAGTGTGACACTGATATCCAAAGAAGTATTGGGATCGCCAAATATGCATTCCAAAAACTAAGCAAAGTATTATGAGACAGAAAAAATTCGTTGAAAAAGAATACTGAACTGTTATGTGATCTCTGTTCCCCTGTGAGTCAGCGAATGCTGGACAATCTTCTAAAAATGAAGAAACTTCAAGCAACAGAAATGTGGTTCTACAGAAGGACGCTGAGGGCCGAACATTGTGTGCAACAACGAAGTTTCGGAGAGAATAGTAACAAAAAGCGGAAACTTGTTCTTAACATCAGGGAGAAGCAGTTGAAATTTCTGTGATACGCATTGAGGAAGAATATATCTAATGGACTTGAGCAAATGGATTGCAAAATCAGATTTGGGCAGAATAACAAAAAGACATGATTTATTAAAAGCTACAAGGGACAAGAAAATGTGGAGTGTCATGATCGCCTGCGTTCTGAAAGGATACGGCATTTAAAAGAAGTAGAGGAATTACTTCAAACGTTTTATTAGATACGTGTGTTTGAGTAAGAACCCTTTAAAAGCAAAAAGCAAAAAAAAAAATGCATATTACGCCTACTGGCCTGCACAATTAAAAAAGAAATACTTAACAAAGTAATGTGCCCTCCGGCAAGGTTTGAAAGAGGCTGCAGGTTCGATAAAAAATAACAAATTAAAAATAAATTCTTTCGTTCGAATATATTAAAAAAAAAAATTAATTACTTTTGTTCTTTGATTTGACTGAAAATGACGCTCTAAACCTTTTGAGTACCATTACGTGATTAATTCATATCGGGAATAGAAAGACGAGCGAGACTGAAATTCGAAACTGTAAAGTCTAAATCGAATGTGCATTGTGGTGCACCGGATGTCGACTCGGAACGACAAATCGGGGAGCCTAGTTCAAATTCCTTGCATTCACTTACGCACAAATACCCTTGGGAAAGGTATTAATCCGTCTCTTCCCTCCAGTTATGGGTTAAATAATTAGATAGATTGGGTTCTATATCCTTGGCTGGCGATCAGTCTACCGCAGAAAGCAATGGCAGCCTACTGCGGGATGATCTTCTGCCCTGTAAGTCAAGTTTTGAAAGAGACATGATCGCCCAAAGCGTATCAACTGACTGAAAATCTAAATCAATATTTCTTGTGACGAATAGAATAGTATATATTTTCAAAAATACAAAAATAATAAAGGAATCCTGAAGTGACAAAACAATAAATGAAAAAAAAAAATTACGAAAGAAAATATGAGTGGGTCATAAAAAGGATTTACATCTTCATAGAAAGAGAGGAGATATCTGTTTATAAGATTGAGATTAAGAGTGGGAAAGATTTTTTTTTTTTTTTTGAGCACTTTCCATTACCTCTCGACTCATTTTTAAAAGAGGCTCACTGCTGGTTGGCTGTTGTATTCGGATCGAGAGGAGTAGTTTCGGCCTCCAATATGTCAGTTTCAGGTCAGGCCCAAGGTGTTCTTGAAAACTATTAATCACTCACTATTGTTCCACAGATACATCACCGCAAGCTATTCACAAGAATATTATACCCAAAGTTGTTCTTTCTCTCATCGACAACTTTCGCTTCTTCTACTTAATATGTACGAATCATTACAAGTTTCTTCTTCTTCGTCATCATCATCATTAGCTGCTGCTGGTGTTTATTTACATCACTGTCAACATTAACTCTTCCTCTTCTTCCATCTCATCATCATCATCATCATCATTACCTGCTGCTGTTGTTTATTTACATCACTGTCAACATTAACTCTTCCTCTTCTTCCATCATCATCATCATCATCATCATCATCTCTTACGTCTTCGTCTACAATTTCTTTTACTTTCTCTTCTTCTTGTTCTTGTTAAACCTCCCAATACTTGAGTAGATAAATAATTCCATAGACAATTTTAGATAAAGTTTCTTAGTTTTACGCTGCGAAATATCTTCATATATATATATATATATATATATATATATATATATATATATATATATATATATATATATATATAAGAAAACAGTAGCTAATCATGCATCTACTCATCGTTCATTCAGTAATGAATTTGAACACTCTCGGCTACTGGCGTGTGTTTACATTATATATAACGCACCAAAGTCCACCATAGCTCAGAGGTAGAATCGGCGACTGATGTCAATTTGGTTGGGTTTCAGTTCTGACTAGAACCAATGATCTGTGATAGAGCGAAACAGACCTGTCTGCGGATATCTATTTATCTGTCTGTCTGTCTGTCTCTCTCTCTCTCTCTCTCTCTCTCTCTCTCTATATATATATATATATATATATATATATATATATAAATTCAGATCATATGTAGTGGGGGGAAGAGCTATTTCAATATATCAGTTCGAGACATGCATTGTCAACCCCGTTCAATCAAAATATGGAGAAAGATTTTTATACCGGCATCAGGGTCTAGTTAAGGAAGGGGTTATATATATATATATATAAAGATACAAGGAAAACTTATCTTAGCCGATGCGTTTTGTCGTGAAAAGGACGACATGTGTCTGTTAAGATAAGTTTTCCTTTTGTCTTTATTCATATTGCTCTTTCACAGATATACCCCATCTGAAATCTCTTATACATACACAAACACGCACACATGCACGCACACACATACATATATATGTAGAGAGAGAGAGAGAGTGAAAGAGAGAGAGAGAGAGAGAAAGAGACATGATGAAGTAAAGGATAGCGGCTTGAATTGAGAAATCGGAGATACAAGTTCGAATTCTAATCGAGTTCATTACATTAACTTACGGGAAATATACGAATTCATCCCTTCTCACCCACTCAACTATGAGTGAATGATAGAGCAGAAGCGTCAGTGACTGACCGCCTGCTCTTATGTGCACCAGTCTTTATCCTAAACTTCTACACCTTACAGCCATATCACGTGGAAACATCGGTTGATCACGGAAGTTAAGCAAAGTTGATCCTCTTCAGTGCGCATATGGGTGACCGCTTGATAATACCAGATTGTGTAAACATTGATTTGTGGCTAGTGTAATGGAAAATCTTTCTGATTTTTTTAATCGAAGAGCCGCGTTCCAATTCCCATTGTGTTCGTTGTATTCATTTACGCGCAAATGCCCTTAAAAAGATTATGAATTCACCTCTTCTTCCCCAGGGTTAATTAGTAAAATTTGTTCCAGATCTAGGGAAATTCTAGCAGTCTATAAATATTTGCTGGATTTAAATAACCTAGAAAAGGTAGATAATCCGTAAAAACAAATCAATTAATCCATCAAATAACAGTATATGAGCATCTGCTAAAAATTTACAATTAGTTAAAACTAAATTGTCCATGTTGCCAAGTAAGTTACAATACACACTGGGAAGAATAATCAAATAGAAACGCTGGAAAATGAATAAAAAAAAATACCTCTTACTCGAAAGTGTTCAGAAGAGATAGCCATTTTGAACTGATATCTCTCAAACAACTAAGTTTCCTGACTTGAATAATGAGCAGACCTGAAGGAGACTACCGCCACCTTTACATTTGTTGTTTTTTATTTATTTATTTTACTTTTTTCAGCGCAGTCTTATCGATTATTACATAAAGTTCACGATTATCAAAAGAAATTTGGAAAAATTTCAATATTTAAACAATTTTAGGTGGTGCTCAGTTTCTCATACAACCTAAATCGATCCTCCAATTTGAAACCACTCACTTTGGGGTTGTTTTGTTTTTGTTTTTTTTGTTTTTTGTTTTTTTTAGGGGGGGACGAGTTGTTGCTCTTGTTTTTGTCCTTTTTAAGTTTTCTTCAATTCTTACGATAGCATCTTCCTTGGAAACTCCAAGAATGGCTTTATTCAAAAAAGTTAATTGCACAGCATCGATTTACTATATAAGGTTGTATGAAAAACTGAACCCCCACCTAAAATTGTTTAAATGTTGAAATTTTTACAAATTTCTTTTTGTCAATCTGAAAGTTTAAGATGTAATCAATAAGATTGCACTGAAAAATGTCAAAAAAGTTGATAATCAACAAATTTACAGGTGGTGGTAATGTCGTACCGGCGACTGGTTCTAAAATGGAGGATCGATTTACTATAACTTTATATGAAAAACTGATCCCTTCCATAAAACGTTTAGGGTGTAATTGATAAGATTGCATTGAAAAAAGAAAAAAAAAAATGAATGAAAAACAACAAATTTAAAGGTGGTGGTAGTCTCCTTCAGGTCCGCCAAATAAAGTTTCCACTTTATTATTAAACTTTGACACGAGCATACTTTACATGTAAGGGAGATAATTATCTATTATTATTATTATTATTATTATTAGTAGTAGTAGTAGTAGTAGTATGCTAAGAGTACTACAGCCTTGTGCAAATTAATTGATAGAAAACGAACAATATCTTCCTTTTATCTTTCACACTTTTCCAGATCACAGATACGTAGTCTCAGAGCCTTATTTTTCTCTTGAGATCGCATTTTCCTTTACGTTTTGGACTGACGGATCCAGTTCGTTTCTTCGCTTTGATGACACGATTGACAGTTGAAAGGCCGACACCAATAATATCCGCGATCTCTCTATAAGGCTTGCCAGTGTGTTCGTGCGATATTGCAATTTTCGTACGCTTCCTTGAATTAACGTCCATCGCAGACAATGGCCGTAGGACAAGTAATTGACAGTCGAGAAAACAGTGTCTGGGCGAGATAAAAATCTGGTGCAATTACGGATGACGCAATATTTTTCAAACAAATCTCATCATACACACCGAAAATGGATTTGAAATAGTATGTCCGAGTAATGAGTCTACATCCAAACAACTCCAATTAACTCTACACCAACTTACTGACCAACAAAGCAACTGCTTCTGCTTTTCAACTACTACAACTACTATATTATTTAGCTGTCCCTCCCAGTAAGGGCAACATGTGACACATGGTCCGTTTATGACTGGGATTTCCGGGCTATATTGCCCGGCCAAAAAATAGCTGTCTATTTTTCCCCAGTCGTGCTTCTAACCTTCGGCGGAACCACGACTGGGTTATTGCTCTCTGCTCGGAAGCAGAGAGCGCCCTCTGCCCGAAGGCATAGAGCTGACAGTTAGAAATGCCGTCGCAGCGAGAAAACGCTTTGATGATCACTATAATTAGCTGTCCCTCCCACTAAGGGCAACATGTGACACATGGTCAGTTTATGATTGGAAATTTCCGGGCTACATGGCCCGGCCAAAAATTACCTGTCTATTTTTGCCCAGTCGTGCAAACTGGGTCGACTGGGTTAGTGCTCTCTGCTCGGAAGCAGAGAGCGCCTTCTACGCGAAGGCAGAGAGCTGACAGTGACAATGGCAGTTGTAACTACTACAACTACTATTGCTGTTAATTGTATAGGCAGGATTATATGTACACATCAGGCGAGTCTATAATTGTATACAAAAAGGGGTGATCCCACGACAGTTACTTTCTAGAAAAGGCACCCTATCAGGATGCATCCCCGATTGCTATGATATTAGCCTCTTCAAGTCAACCATTATCTATCCTACGTATCTCGATGATATGCATTTATTACTTTTTCCCCTTTGCGCCCTTACAACAACCCCATTCACTAACAATACATTGAGTTCTCTGTTAGGGGAAAACATTATAAAATATCAGGATTTTGTGCCCTTCGCTGATGATAAGATATTTTTCATCAGCTCGAAATCGCTGTTGTCCCCATTAACCTTAGATACTTGTAGAATTTATAACCGTTTCAATATATTAGTGTTCAATGGACCGTTATCAGTGCTTCATTCGCATTTGTGTATTTTTTGTTTATTATTATTATTATAGTTATTATTAAGCAAGACTGAGCCGCCAATGGTGGGCAGAGGGTTACAGTGAGAGAAAAGAATGTAAAAAAATAAATGAGAACAAAATACAGGGGATGTTGAGAAAAAGGATAAGAGAAAGATGGGAATCAAGGAGATAGAAGATGGCAATTGACATTGCAATTAAAACTTTTGTAAATTCTAGCTATCAGGGAAGCAAGCAAACGGAAAGTAATTCCAGAGGCAGAAAGTGCGAGAAAATAAAGATTTACGATATTTTCTAAATTTCAAAGACGTCAACTCAAAATATGTTAAAACACTCCAAATTTATACCCTTTTACCATTAAAAGAGGTTAAGTGCAACCGCAACTTCTACTCCAACAGTTTCTTTTCTCGCACATCCCGTCTGTGGAAACTCGCTTCCGTTTACTTGCTTCCCTGACTGCTACAATCTCAAAAATTAAATGCAACGTTAGTCGCAGTCTTTTCTTTTATCGTGTTTAAGAGGCATTGATCGGCTTAGATCGATCCTTCTTACTCTCTCTCTCTTTGAAGTACATTAACTCTTTTCATTACCGATGAAGGTTTCTTTCCTAACCTTTTAATTGAAGTATCGTGGAAAGCTAGCATCTTCATTATGCCTTTTATTGTTCTTCGTACTGCATGTGACATCTATTTCAGTTGTTGTTGCTAGTTAATATCCTTAAAGGATGTAGTTCATATTTTTTGATACCGTTCTTTATTTGTACTACCTGTTCGCGGTTTTCGAAAAAGGACATTACTCGTCCAGACTAACAAGTTTCACTCGCGCAGCGCCATTTTACCTATGGATCTTTGAGAGCGACTGGATGCAGGTGAAGTTTTGTTCGCTATGAATGACATCCTTATGAAAGTCTCGATCGGATGAGGCTATTTAGAAGTGGCAGTAACATTTGATTAATTGGTAAAAAGGTGGGACACAGATACCAATCTAGTCGGGTGAGTAAATTCATATGGTCAGGTATCAGGGAAAGAAGCTCGTTAGAGCAGAAAACTTGAAAATATTTGTAGAAAAAACCGAGGAAAGTGGGACAGTTTTCATAAATAGTTCGATTTATTTGTTTTCTCGCATTTCCAAAGTATAGGGTGACCTAAAAATATAAACGGGAACTGTTTAAATGTGCATTGGTAGACATGAGCAAGTAGAAGCACTACAAAACGGCCTCACGAAGTAAACACTCTGGCATTTCAGTAACCATGGATCAACATGAATTTCTAAGCAAGCTATGGATCTCAGATGAGATCTATATTCATGTCACAGGTTACGTGAATAAGCAGATTTTGATGATTGTTTTTTTTTGTTTTTATGGCATATCAACCTCGGCGGGTCATTTATTGCCGACTAAATTTTATTCATTTATTGCTGGTAATACCTGTTTCTTTCAATAATTTATTTTTGTTTTTATATAAGTTTTGTGTCTAGTAATACTTTTTTCTTTTCGAGTATCAAGATTCATTGGGATTTGTTTTTTAAGGGCAGGGCCCCCAAGTCCTACCTTTGTTATTTAACCCATAACTAGAGGGAAGGGAAGGATTAATACCTTTCCCAAGTGCTTAAGTCAATGCAGGGTATTCAACTGGAATTCGAACTCTGCTCACCGATTTCTCTTTCCGAGCCGATATCCACTGCACCAAAATGCACATCCATCACTAAACGCTTTCTGTACCTGGTATTCCCAAGCGGTTATCCATCTAAGTTCTGACTAGGCTCAACGAGCGAGAACCGGTGTATTCAACGTGATATGGACATAAGCCTGAATAAGCAGAACTACCGTTACTCGGCAGACACAAATCCTAATAAAGTTTATGAGCGTCCTTTACACGCTAGTATGGTGTGCTGTTTCGTTACGTGGAATCATCGGACCTAATTTTTGAAAATGAACAGGGATCTCAGTCACTGTCACTGTCTTAACAGCAGATTTCAAGAATGCATTCGTACAGGAGGACGCCATCTAAAGGACGTCATTTTTAAAAAATCAAAATTCAATCATTGTTTCGTAAATGGCATGTTTTAAGGTTTCAATTACTTTGAATAAGCTATTTTTTGCATCACTCTAGGTTTTATTGATTTGTTAAAAATTACCGATTTTTTTTTGTCACCCTGTATAACTGTTTATCAACTAGCATAGCCCAGTCAATATTAGTAGTTGACCTCAGTATAACAACTCTCTCCATGGCAATTACTGAGGGTCATATATTATTGAATATTAGAATGATAAACTAATTCCTTGTAGAGAACCTCAAATATTTTCACTTGCAAGATTGCCACATCAAGCACTGAGATAAGTCTACATTTATTCATTAAACGTGATGCTGTCATAGCTTTGACGAAAACAAAATCTTTTTACAATTGACTTCGTTAACCTGGATTCTGAGACATAGTTCCCTCTTTATCTTTCTTCGTGTGTTCATTCATTGATGCCTGTCTGTTTTTCCTCCTCACTTTCCTTCTTTCTTTCTTTAATTTCTTTGAGATAAGTTTTCTTTCTTAGTGAGGTAAATTTTTTATCTGTCTATCAATCTATCTGTCTATCTATTCATATCTAAAGAGCTAACCCAATCTGTTTTCTATCTATCTATCTATCTATCTATCTATCTATCTATCTATCTATCTATCTATCTATCTATCTATCTATCTATCTATCTATCTATCTATCTATCTATCTATTCTATCTATCTATCTATCTATCTATCTATCTATCTATCTCAGTCTATTCATATCTATCTATCTATCTATCTATCTATCTATCTATCTCAGTCTATTCATATCTATCTATCTATCTATCTATCTATCTCAGTCTATCTATCTATCTATCTATCTATCTATCTATCTATCTATCTATCTATCTATCTATCTCAGTCTATTCATCTATCTATCTATCTATCTATCTATCTATCTATCTATCTATCTATCTATCTAGTTCTACTTGTTTTTATTATGCTTGCTTTCACTGCCAGTTGTATATTTATTTATATGTAAATAGCGTCAGGAAGCGTTTATGTAACTGCTGAATTAACAAACAATTTTATTTGTAATTTATTGGCTGTGTATTTCTATTTTAATCATTTTATTTTTTCCTTTTTTTAACTAAATGAATAATAATGACGTGAAGCCCCCAGTTTTTCTTTTTTTCGTTTTTGTTTTGCTTTTGTTTTTTAGAGGGGGTTATACGAAAAGTAGACAAATGTCTATACGACAATATGGAGAATCTGCGAATATTCTAGTCATTATTGAACACACGAAACACATTTTCTCTTCATATTTAAATTATCGATTTTACTTTCATTTACCTCAGTTGTTTAACTTTTGTATTCAGTCATTTTTGGAGTTCAAAATGGCCGGCCATTTTGACATGTCAAGAAAAAATTGAATTTTGAAATAAACAGAACATGCGAGAAAAATATTGACTAAAAGTTTCAGAAAAATTATCTATAAAAATATTAATACTTTTGATCCGTTTTTTCAGTAATATAAAAGAAAAATTAAAAATCTGCCTCCGTGGATGTCCTGGATTAATTCACATGCAAAATATCCCATTTAAAAAGAATAATAACAATAAAGATTCGTAATACTGAAAGGGTAAAGAAGATGAATCGTGTTATTTTGTTTCTGTTTTTTTTTTTTGTTTTGTTTTTTTCTTATTTTTTTAGTTGTAGTGGAAAGAGCTGGGGTAACATTCGATTATCGCTTATTATACTACTAAACAAAATTGAATGGTTCGTAGATTATTTTGGCGGGGAGAAGGTCGAAAAATTGTTCCGACCCACCCAGTTCAAATTACCGACTACACCGTCTATGACTCGATTCAACATCAACTTGGGGCAGTCTCTCCAAGTGACTATACAGTTTGTTTTTTGTTTTTTGTTTTTTCAGTTTATTCAGAAATAAAGATTAAGAAATTGAATAAATATATAATTAACGATTCAAGAGCCTTTTTATTCGCCTTCTTTTGTGATGTTTCTTTTGATTTGTTCTTGTGTGTTTATGATTGTTTAAAATACTAATCAAGACCGTTTCATATTTATAAAATGGGTTACTTTGAAAGAAAAAAAGCAACAACGAAAAAAAAACTCCTCTTTATATTCCTTATTTTTCAAGTTTACAAGACTACACTGTGAGATGTGATTGTCCAATTTTTATTGAAGGTTGAAGAACAAAATTTGAGTCACACAAAACAAAATAAAATGTTAAAATAATTATAAAAAATATATATATTCATTCTTTTCATAAAATCTTGCAAAACATATTTTTACAGACAGTTCTTCAAAGGTTATACAGCGGTTATCAGCACTCAAAAAATATTGGATCAGTTATAATAAATTTAGCATAGAATATAAGAATATTGAACATAGAATGGGCTCTGCTGTGGTTAGTTTTGTCCAGCAACGGAAACTGCTAAAAAAAAATTCATGAGATTCAGAACTTGTCATGTTCTTAAATAGCCTCATCCGATCGAAACTTTCATACTGGATGTCATTCATAGCAAACAAATCTCCAGCTGTATCCAATCGCTGTTGAAATTTGCTATTATTGAAATATGTTGAGACAGTGACAGTGACTGAGATCCCCTGTTCATTAAAAAAAAAAAAAGGTCCGATGATCCCATGTAACAGCACACCATACTGTCACCTTACTAGCGTATAAAGGACGCTCATGAACTTCATTAGGATTTGTGTTTGTCTAGTAACGGTAGTTCTGCTTATTCACGTAACCTGTGAAATGAAACTGGGCTTCATCTGATACCCATAACATGCTTAGAAATTCATCTTGATCCATGGTTACTGAAATATTAGAGGGTTTACTTTGTGAGGCAACTGTTTCACAGTGCTGCCACTTGCTTATGTTATGCCAATACACACTTAAAAAATTCCCGTTTTTTTAGGTCACCCTATACTTTGGAATATATACCCTTGGGAAAGGTATTAATCCGTCTCTTCCTTCCTTCCAGTTATGGGTTAAGTAGCAGGACAGATTGGGTTCTATAGCCTTGGTCGGCAACCAGTCTACCGCAGAAAGTAATGGCAAACTACTGCGGGATAATCTTCTGCCCAGTCAGAAGGTTGAAGAACAAAATTGGGCGATACACGCTTGAGCGTGTATCACGTATGGCACTTAACTAACTGACTGATACTTTGGAAATGCGAGAAAAACAAATAAATCGAACTATTTATCAAGACTGTCCCTTTTTTCTCTGTTATATTCTACAAATATTTTCAAGTTTACTGCTCTAAAGAACTTCTTTCCATCATACCCGACCATATGAATTTACTCGGGCAATTAGATTGCTATCTGTATCCCAACCTTTTACCAATTAATCAAATGTTACTGCCACTTTTAAATAGCCTCATCCGATCGAGACTTTGATACGAATGTCATTCATAGCGAACAAAATTTCAGCTACATTTCAATCGCTGTTTAAGATCAGTAGGTAAAATGGGGCTGCGCGAGTGAAGCTTGTTAGTCTGGACGATTAATGTCCTTTTTCGAAACTCGTGAACAGGTACTACAAACAAAAAACTATATCAAAAAAATAATCAAGATGCTGGTTTTCCACGATACTTCAATTAAAAGGTCATTATTATTAAAAAAGATTATTAATTATTGAAAGAAAAATGTATTACCAGCAATAAATGAATAAAATTTAGTCGGCAATAAATGACCCGCCGAGGTCGATATGCCATAAAAACAAAAAAACCAATCATCAAAATCTGCTTATTCACGTAACCTGTGAAATGAATATAGATCTCATCTGAGATCCATAGCTTGCTTAGAAATTCATGTTAATCCATGGTTACTGAAATGCCAGAGTGTTTACTTCGTGAGGCCGTTTCGTAGCGCTTCTACTTGCCCATGTCTACCAATGCACATTTAAACAGTTCCCGTTTATTTTTTTAGGTCACCCTATACTTTGGAAATGCGAGAAAACAAATAAATCGAACTATTTATGAAAACTGTCCCACTTTCCTCGGTTTTTTCTACAAATATTTTCAAGTTTTCTTCTCTAACGAGATTCTTTCCCTGATACCTGACCATATGAATTTACCCACCCGACTAGATTGGTATCTGTGTCCCACCTTTTTACCAATTAATCAAATGTTACTGCCACTTCTAAATAGCCTCATCCGATCGAGACTTTCATAAGGATGTCATTCATAGCGAACAAAACTTCACCTGCATCCAGTCGCTCTCAAAGATCCATAGGTAAAATGGCGCTGCGCGAGTGAAACTTGTTAGTCTGGACGAGTAATGTCCTTTTTCGAAAACCGCGAACAGGTAGTACAAATAAAGAACGGTATCAAAAAATATGAACTACATCCTTTAAGGATATTAACTAGCAACAACAACTGAAATAGATGTCACATGCAGTACGAAGAACAATAAAAGGCATAATGAAGATGCTAGCTTTCCACGATACTTCAATTAAAAGGTTAGGAAAGAAACCTTCATCGGTAATGAAAAGAGTTAATGTACTTCAAAGAGAGAGAGTAAGAAGGATCGATCTAAGCCGATCAATGCCTCTTAAGCACGATAAAAGAAAAGACTGCGACTAACGTTGCATTTAATTTTAGAGATTGTAGCAGTCAGGGAAGCAAGTAAACGGAAGCGAGTTTCCACAGACGGGATGTGCGAGAAAAGAAACTGTTGGAGTAGAAGTTACGGTTGCACTTAACCTCTTTTAATGGTAAAAGGGTATAAATTTGGAGTGTTTTAACATATTTTGAGTTGACGTCTTTGAAATTTAAAAAATATCTTTAATTTTTAATTTTTCAGTCTTCAAAATTTTAAAAATAATTATAAAATATGTATATATATTTAATCCGGAAAATAATAGTTTAAAAAATTAAAATATAAAGTAAAAAATATTAAAAATTATACAATGCAGGGCGCACTCCACCCACATCTATTGAACAGGTGTAGAGGCTCATCCCTTGTTCCCTGTTTAGGATGTGGTTTCCGGCTTTCTCTTTTCCAATCTTTTCACTCTTTTCTTTTTTTATTATCAATTGGAGTAGATAGACTAAACTATCGCCCGGTTCACTCTCCACCCATGTCTATTGAACAGGTGTAGAGGCTCATCCCTTGTTCCCTGTTTAGGATGTGGTTTCCGGCTTTCTCTTTTCCAATCTTTTCACTCTTTTCTTTTTTTATTTTCAATTGGAGTAGATAGACTAAACTATCGCCCGGTTCACACTCCACCCACGTCTATTGAACAGGTGTAGAGGATCATCCCTTGTTCCCTGTTTAGGATGTGGTTTCGGATTTCTCTTTTCCAATCTTTTCACTCTTTTCTTTTTTTATTTTCAATTGGAGTAGATAGACTAAACTATCGCTCGGTTCACACTCCACCCACGTCTATTGAACAGGTGTCGAGGCTCATCCCTTGTTCCCTGTTTAGGATATGGTTTCCGGCTTTCTCTTTTCCAATCTTTTCACTCTTACGTAGCCCCCTGCACATCAGTGGCGTTACCGCCTTGCTCGGGGTGATATGATTAAAAAAAAAAAAAAGAAACCAAGGAGCGTAAAATCATAAAATGTAAAAATTTTAACCTTCAAATATTACAAGTAGATAAAAAAAAAATCAAAATTTGAAAAGTTTATATAAAAGTAAAATATAATAAAATAAAAATGAAAATAAAACTAAGAAATTAAAAATTAAAATTTAGAGTTGAAAGTAAAAATTAAATAATGCAGGAAGAAAAAATTAAATAGATTGAATTCATAATAGTTAAAAGTTTTATAGTTGGGGGAAAGAAAGAAAGAAAGAAAGAAAGAAAGGGGCAAACGTATAGAGAAATCTATATCAATCTGGTTCTAATGTAATATAACAATCTGGCCCCACCCGAGGAAGGCTGATGCAAGCGAGGGTGTTTCCGGTCGTTGAAAGGAACGGATGTCGTTTGACCTTATTTCCGGCAGCAGCGGAAATAACTACAGAGGCAAACAGAACAGGTGTCTCTGAGAATTAAGTGGGCGTTCGTGGGCGAGGCAAAACCGGAAGAAAAAGTCCCGGTTCTGGAAGATTATAAAAAGACCTCGGCACACGGATTCGCCAGTAGTAGAGGAGCAACAGAGATCGGCCGGTGAAGAGAGACACAACAGATAAGACTACACTCCCGTCAACCCATTAGAAGCGCGCTCTCTCAATTCTCTGTTCCCTATTCTACACGGTTCATCGTCATTAATAAAAATATAACTTTATATTTTTATATATATGCGTGTTTGTTGTTTGTCGATATATAACACTAAGAATTTAAGTAGGTATTTTTTCTATGGCAGCATGTGGTCAATAAATTACTTTTTATTAAGCAAATTAAGATTATTGATATTGTTTGAGATCACAAGTTTTTCTAAAAGGTATAGATTAAATTTATCTCTTTTTCCGTTGTAAGTTTCGCATTTAGCTACGATATTCCAGGTAATACTAAAGTTGTTATTGTTGTTTTTAAATTTCCAGTAATGTATGGGTAAAGCAGTACTTTTGCTGCATTTACTATTGTTTAAAGACATGTGGTTGTTACATCTTATCATCTAACTGTTAGAAGTACTTCCAAAGTAAAATTTAACATCATTGTCATCTGAATGAATTCGAGCTCAATAAACAATACTTTAGGACATACTTTGGGCATCCAATGGGCAAGTTTTATTTGTTCGGCAGTCGCGATTATTTTTAGAAGTGTCATTGTTGCTATTAGTTGGGTGACGGATTTTGTTAATGTTGGTCAAATATTTCTTTGATACCATAGTATTATGTTGTGAAATAAATTTATCTATGTTCTTAACGTAGCTATAACTGACTTTAACATTGTTTTTGTTGAATATTTTTTTAGTGTGAGTGAATGGTAGAAATGTTTGTGAATTAAGTTAATGAAGAGTTTACTAATGTTTGAACGTTATGACAGAAGAGTGGGTTGAACCAAATAATGTTACATTTACGTGGATTCAGCTTATCTTGTTTTTTGTTTCATAGAATCTGTTGTTCTATGAGAATGACTTTTTTCTATAAAATTTCTTTCCAATGTTAGAGTGCGTCTTCTAAGCCACAGCATCTTGTAAACCGGAAAATACGTTATATATATATATATATATATATATATATATATATGTGTGTGTGTGTGTGTGTGTGTGTGTGTGTGTGTGTGTGTGTCTTTACTTTATTTATCTTGTGTTTACTTTTTTCTAAAGCATTAATTTATTTCATTTTAGAATTGTCAAGAATTTCCTTATTGCTAGAGTTGATACTTAAATGGAATTAAATAGATTTGTGTAGGTTGTTGGTGATTCTCTGGGGCGATTTGATTCCATATATATATATATATATATATATATATATATACTTGCTCGGGTGTAATGAAATCTTTAAAACTAATCCATGGTCCTGGAGCTCAGACTCTTTGGACGTTGGCACGAAAGACTAAGAAGCAATAGTTGTTTCCAGTTAAAGCGAAACCGTAGAATGAAAGAAAAATGAATGGATGTATGTCAAATTTTGATTTCCTGGTTTCGATATCAAATAAGTTTTTTCGTCGAAAACTGAATTTTGAAGGCTAAATAAGTCCTCTGAGTAAATGGTATCATGGCTGAAACTAAGAACTACAATTATACCTACTTAGAGCCAAACCCAAAACAAAAACTAAAATAAAAGGGCTGAAAAAATACAGACATACAGGCAGATAAACAGACACACACACAAACAGCATGCCTTATATATATATATATATATATATATATATATATATATATATATTCGATTTTCTGCACTATTGAAACTTCTGAATATCGTTTCTTATGTCTTTGTCTATGAGTGTATCAAATTTGATTAAAATCGGACCACTCCTTCTATAACCCTGATTTTTTGATTATCGATTTTCGATATTTATCGGGGGTACCTTGACACAAAACTTAGTTAAGAACACTCGCAGACGCTTATAGTACAACTGTATAAATTTTCAAGAAAATCGGTTCAGCCGTTTCGGAGTCTATAGGTAACGGACACACACACACACACACACACACACACACACACACACACACACACACAAAGTTTCATTTATAAATAAGTTTTGATATACCATATTTTCTGGATTAAAAGACAGACTTTTTTCCCTAAAAATACCCTTATCAATGCGGTCCGTCTTCCAAGATAAATGGACCAGCTACCACCTTGGTTACCATAATGACATAAATGGTAGCGAGTATTATTTATTCTACGTGACTGACAGTAGCGATGAGCCTAGAGATAATAGTTCAGAGGTTTAACATTAATCCAACAGTGACAAGTTTTGGGGATTTGAGGAAAAGTAATATTTCTTTGATTGTTTTGTATTTTTACATGCATATTTTCAAAATTTTAAATTAATTCTTATGAAAATAAAACCATACTTGGACAATTAAAAATCTATAGTATATTTACTAACCAACAACTAGTATGACATTGGCATACAAACAAAATCGGACGAGGGATTAATGCGAACAATACGTAACGTCAGTATTTAATGGACACAAGGTGAATCTGTTGCATCTTGTAAACCGGAAAATACGGTATATATATATATATATATATATATATATATATATATATAAATTAAATAGGATTAATTCAAGGATGTTGAATGACCATATATATATATATATATATATATATTGTGTATTTTGGCAGCATTTTTTCATTAATACAGATTTCATTTAATAATATAGACAGGTTCTGTCTGTTTATTTTGTGTAAGATCCGTTCGTATGATCTGATTAGCTTGATAGTGTTGTCATGGAAAGACGACAAGAAATCGCAATAATTGTCGATTTTTTTATCAGGTCTGAGCTTTCGGCTTACATAAGCCATTATTAAAGGATGAACATTTAATGTTCAGTGAACATAGAACATTTAAATTATTATTAACAGAGTGGAGTTATACAGAGAAAATTAGACAAGTCCATTTTTTGTGTCGCACATGGCTGTAGGCCGAGAAGGAATGGTGGTAGTGGTGTTTTTTGTTCAATTGAGTGTATAGTGGCATGAGGGATTGGTCTGGGAACTGCTGCTACTATGGTGTAGGGGGTAAGTATAATAACTATGACCTCTCCCGTCGATTATAGACATTGAAGTATGTTAGTAGAGGTGTTGAAATTTATTTTATTTAGGCTAGGTTTAAACTGTTTGATGTAGATAGCTTTTAGAATTTTAAGTTTTCGTTTATTATTTTCTTGTCTAAGTATATGCGTATTTTCAACAAGTGTTTTCCTAAGAAGTCTGTGTTGATAGCCATGGTGTTTTAAATGTCGGAATATGTTAGAATTTTCATTTAAGTGCAATGTAAGTCTCCGCGAAAGCGAGTTAGTAGTATGTCCAATGTAGGTATTATTTAGTTTGTTAGAGATCAATGAAACCTGTATTAATATATATATATATATATATATATATATATGTGTGTGTGTGTGTGTGTGTGTGTGTGTGTGTGTGTGTGTGTGTGTGTGTGTGTGTGTTTACTTTATTTATCTGTAAATTCAGATAAAACTTAGTGGGGAAATACCCATTTACATCATGTCATATTAAGGCATGCATTATTCGAACACTTATAAACAGAGAATGAGGAAAAATTCTAAGCCTAGAGGTTAGCTTAGGTAAAGGAAGTGGTTGGGATGTGTTAGTTTTCATTGGGTTGGGCTGGGGGAATGAATTTAGTAGTAATTTCTCCTTGGTACTGGGAAGTATGTGGCCTGACCCTTGAGTTAGTAGTGGTAGGTGGTAGGGAAATATCTGCTTGGCCAAATTTTAAAAAAAAAAACATTTAATTTTTATTGGGACTAATTGGGTATAGGATACTTATTGTAATTTATACCTTATTTCTATGGCGATACGTACTTATGATCTCCCTTTGTTTGTTTAGGAGTATATTTTGGTCTTGAAATTTTAAAATTTTATTTTTTTCTATCAAACATAAATTACACTTATCTCTTAAGCTATTAAGGGTCATAGCCTTGCCTATGAGTTCCCATTTTATCCGGGAATCAAAGTTGCTTTCTTTTAATTCTCAGTACTTTTTTTTAGAAAGGGCTGTTTGGTATCTTAAACTTGGTGAAGAAGTGCCTGTGGGTATAAAACCGTTGCATTTAAATTCCTGCCAATTTTCCGATATAAACATTACATCTCTCCTCATTTCTCTTAGAGAATATGTTGGCTTGATAGATTATATTCTCCGATCTACACTTACCCTCAATCGGACAGTTATTTCTAGATCTACAGTTACAGGGGAGTATCATTCTATTTTCTGTATTGAATTCCCTACACTTCTTCAAGATTTAGTTATTATGGGAGCTAATAATGTTATACATGCTATTGGTAAACGAGTAACTAATCTTGATAGTTTTCCTATTAAATATCTTACTCATGGGGTTATTTCCATGAAAATGTTTACTTATTAATTTAAAGAAGATCTTTCCAATGTTAAGAGTTGATAGTTTACAGAACGGGTTTGTTAAACCATATAATTTGCCTTTTCCTATGTTTACTTCTGTCCTTTAACGGTTCCGGATTCTTAGTGGGTGTTAAATACGTTATCAACACAAGATGAAATCATCATTGCTGGTGGATGTCTTTATGTTAACGTCCCTGTACTCTCTCTGAAGATGGCTCATGTGAGCCGAAAGATTAGAGCCAGCATAATAAAAAAATATCCAAATGTTGGACAATTTTTGTCTTTATTGTCACCTGAAATTAAAGCCAAAATGCAATGTTTAGAACGGCTCATGTTTAACATAATAGACATTTATTGTCTGTTATATTTAACAGTATATGTTTAGAAAATGATCTACTGCCTCGATACACTAAATATATATTATAAACTATACTTTATTTCATGTGCACATTATTGAGCACTGTTTGAAATTAATATTTTAAACGTTGCTATTTTTTTGTTCCTTATTCATTTGGGTATATATATATATATATATATATATATATATATATACGAGTGTCATTCAATAAATAAGCTGAATTTTTCGGTATAAGGATTCTAGTACAGATAGAAGGTTACTTTTTTTAAATATTTTTCCTTTACTTCTTTTTCAAAGGGATTTTACTTTTTTGCAGATTGAAAAAAACATCTTTGAGAGTTTTGGAGATTAACAAAGATGGTCGATTAAAAAGCATGCTTCAGGATTGAACCGTGGTCAGTTATCAAGTTTTTGGTTGCTGAAGGGTGCAAACCAGTTGAAATTCATAGGAGAATGTCAATTGTGTATGGTGCCACATGTTTCAGAAAAAAATCTCTACAAGTGGGCTAAAATGTTTAAAGAAGTACGGAGCAGTGTTGAGGATGAAGACAGGCCTGAGAGGCCTACAGAAGTGAGGTCTCCTGAGGTGATCGAATCAGTCAACGACATCATTCAGTGAACAGTGCTAACTACTATGAACTACTGAGACAGGTCAAGAAAGACATAAAGAACAAACGCAGGGGTCATCAGTCACATGGAGTCGTCTTGCATCAAGACAACGCAAGGCCTCACACAGCAGCCTAAACGGTGCAGACCACCAATGAGCTGGGCCCAGACCTTGCCCCTTCAGACTTTCACCTGTTTGGTCCCTTGAAAGCGTTCACGAGAGGCACGAAATTTTAAAGTGACGATAAAGTCAAAATGCTGTGAGCGATTGGCTGAGACATCAGTCCAAAGATTTTTACGCTGAAAGAATACGGAAGCTTGTGCACAGACGAGAAAAGTGTGTATAACTGCTGGGAGAGTACGTTGAAAAAAAAGTAAGAGTAGAAAAAGTAAGCTTCTATCTGTATTAGAAGTCCTTATACCAAAAAATTAACATTATTTATTGAATGAGACTCGTTTATATATATATATATATATATATATATATATATATATATAAGTACCGTTTAAGTAACATATATATATATATATATATATATATATATATATATATATATATATATGTTACTTAAACGGACGGTACTTTTCGTGGATACGCATATTTGAGTAGATTATCCGTTTATTTATTGAACAGTATATTTTCGTTT
This sequence comes from Ascarosepion bandense, assembly GCA_037127315.1. Lineage (NCBI taxonomy): Eukaryota > Metazoa > Mollusca > Cephalopoda > Sepiida > Sepiidae > Ascarosepion > Ascarosepion bandense. The sequence goes on along the minus strand of JBBBDQ010002024.1, from coordinate 800,893 downwards.
GCCTGCCTGAATATTCGAGAGATCTTATAAAAGAAATATTGGCATCTACTAAAAATAATGTTCGAGTACTAATATCTGCTGGATTAATACATAAAATTTCATTACTTCTTTATATTTATGATTAATACAAAGATAAAATTATTCACTCACCTAAATGATGCTATATTCAGCACCCCGTGTTTCGTAGAAAACCCTTTTTGTAGTCATTCGATTCACTCATCAAAAGGTATCAGCATAGATAGATAGATAGATAGATAGATAGATAGATAGATAGATAGATAGAAGTAATCCCTGTTGCAGACGCTTGTTCAGGCACATATTATGAACAGTCACAGAGACGATTCTTGGTTTGTACTGCTAGTATGCTGAGTGAAATTTAGCTACATTTAGCTACCAATACGCCAAGACTCTCGATCACAGTGACTTGTGACATCGTGCTAGGGTTACCGTCTATGGCTTCAGAAAAGCCCTATCTACTCGGAATTATATTAAAACTTCTTTTAGTCCTCATTTTTTCCTGCATTGGGCAATGAATTTATTTTGTACATTGAAGAGACGAATGACGATGATATCTACTGTGTTTATTCAATCTCTACAGAGAGGTTATTCTAAAGGATTTGGTGACCATGTCAGGATTTAATATCGGTAGACACAATCCTAACAATATAGGTAACGCATAAGATATTGTTTGGATGGCAAACCCCAGAAGGAGACCTACAGGAAATTTCACATAAGGTAGTAAAGGAAAATGAGAAAAATGTACTAACCATTATTTACATTATTTATATTTGGGCTGTGATCTTCTGTTGTTGTTATCATTGAATTTCTGGGATGAGGAGTTATCATTATTTACAGTATTTACATCCAAACTATTGTCCTCATCTTTCTTGTTGTTATTGAATTTCTAGGATGAAGATTTATTACTATTTACACTATTTACATTCAGACTATTGTCCTCATCTTTGTTGTTGTTATCATTTAATTTCTGGGATGAAGATTTATTACTATTTACACTATTTACATTCAGACTATTGTCCTCATCTTTGTTGTTGTTATCATTGAATTTCTGGGATGAAGATTTATTACTATTTACACTATTTACATTCAGACTATTGTCCTCATCTTTGTTGTGGTTATCATTGAATTTCTGGGATGAAGATTTATTACTATTTACACTATTTACATTCAGACTATTGTCCTCATCTTTGTTGTTGTTATCATTGAATTTCTGGGATGAAGATTTATTACTATTTACACTATTTACATTCAGACTATTGTCCTCATCTTTGTTGTTGTTATCATTGAATTTCTGGGATGAAGATTTATTACTATTTACACTATTTACATTCAGACTATTGTCCTCATCTTTGTTGTGGTTATCATTGAATTTCTGGGATGAAGATTTATTACTATTTACACTATTTACATTCAGACTATTGTCCTCATTTTTTGTTGTCTTCATTGAATTTCACATATGAGGAGTTATCATTATTTACGGTTTTTACATTCGGACTATTGTCCTCATCTTTGTTGTTGTTATCACGATGTTTCTGCCGTTTTACAGTTACATATTGGTCTTAGTATGTATTTTCCCTGGTCTTCCTACTGAAACGGAGTGTGACACAAGTTTGGGTTTATCGTGAGGAACACCGCGAGTATATCCGGCCGCCCCTGTTACCGTCGATTGCACTGGAATCGGTATGTCTACCGATCCCTCCTCTTTAGTGCAATTGCTGTTGCCAGGGAGGGGCCACCTCACAGTTCTTATTTTACTCAGCTACGTCTTTGTCCGAGGACAGAGCTACAACTGAGTCACACTCTGCCCGAAATGAGTCACACACTTCCCGAAGACAGAGACGCAACTGAGAGTTGATAAACCTTGTATTTTGCTTTCATCTCCGTTTTTGCCCAATATTTTTGCTTAATTTTAAAACTTTTCATGTCTAACTGTAGGTTTGATTTTATTTTCAGAAAATTTGTTGACTGGACTTTAACTAAGTTAAAACTTAATAAGTCACTTTTTTTTTCTTTTTTTTTCTTTCCAAATCTTTCACTTTTTTTTTCTTTTCTCGTTTTTTTTTTTCAATTGGAGTAGATAGACTTAACTATCGCCCGGTTCACACTCCACCCACGTCTTTTGAACAGGTGAAGAGGCTCATCCCTTGTTTCCTGTTTAGGATGTGGTTCCCGGCTTTCTTTTCTTTTCTTTTTTTTTTTCCAGTCTTCTTTCACTTTTTCTTTTCTTTTTTTTTTGTTCTCAATTGGAGGAGATAGACTTAACTATCGCCCGGTTCACACTCCACCCACGTCTTTTGAACAGGTGAAGAGGCTCATCCCTTGTTTCCTGTTTAGGATGTGGTTCCCGGCTTTCCTTTCTTTTTTTCCCCAATCTTCTTTCACTTTTTTTCTTTTCTCTTTTTTTTTTTTGTTCTCAATTGGAGTAGATAGACTTAACTATTGCCCGGTTCGCCCTCCACCCACGTCTATTAAACAGGTGAAGACGCTCATCCCTTGTTTCTTGTTTAGGATGTGGTTCCCGGCTCTCTTTTTCTTTTTTTTTTCTTCCAATCATTCTACTGTTAAGTAGCCCCATGCGCATCAGTGGCGTCACCGCCTTGCTTGGGGTGATATGATTAAAATATATATATATATATGTATATTGATTTGAGTAACTCTTGTATCGCTGAGGTGTATACGATACACAGAGAAAGTGTGCTGCGGTATTATTCAGCACAATATCCGGTGCTAAATGGATATACACAGAACTGTAGAATAGTTACAATAACAGATAAATCAGAACTTACAACACAGAGAGGAGGGGTTTAGATCGCAAGTGTCGCCGAAGTAATCAGTCCGAATATTACTCCAATGATACTCGAATATTGCACCTCAAATGCTACTATTCTTTACTTAAATAAACAATTTCAGCCCAGGGGTCATCCCATCATTGAGAATGCTGCAGGGGTGTCAGCCACTCTACAACAGTAACTTACAGAGAAATCTGAACTGACCTTTTATTTAATTTATTTAATCTATGCAGGTTAACTGTTATTGCTCCATTCTCCATATCCAGGTATATTGTCTCGTTCTTATTTTTGTACTGACCAGTTATTGCTCGCCCGTTTCCTTCGATTACACACTGCTCAACCCAGGTATTGAGCCTACTATCAAATTCACGAACTAACTCTGTAATACACTAGGTCAATTTCCCATAGAAAACTGGATATGTTATTGTCAACAGTTGAAAAATCTAAATATTTAAATTACAAATTAGAGATGTCAGCATGAAGCAAGTCAGTCAATCAGTTTGTGCCATGCATGATACACGCGTGGGCGATCATGTCTCTAAAGAGACATGACTGACTAGGTAGAAGATTTTCCAGCAGAAGGTTG
>JBBBDQ010002024.1:662500-792500 GCA_037127315.1 Ascarosepion bandense | reverse complement strand
GGTGTAGAGGCTCATCCCTTGTTCCCTGTTTAGGATGTGGTTTTCGGCTTTCTCTTTTCCAATCTTCTCACTTGTTTTTTTTTTTTTCAATTGGAGTAGATAGATCTAGCTATCGCCCGGTTCACACTCCACCCAAGTCTATTGACCAGGTTAAGAGGCTCATCCCTTGTTCCCTGTTTAGGATGTGGTTTCCGGCTTTCTCTTTTTCAATCTTCTCACTTGTTCTTTTTTTTTTCAATTGGAGTAGATAGATCTATCTATCGCCCGGTTCACACTCCACCCATGTCTATTGAACAGGTGAAGAGGCTCATCCCTTGTTCCCTGTTTAGGATGTGGTTTCCGGCTTTCTCTTTTTCAATCTTCTCACTTGTTCTTTTTTTTTTCAATTGGAGTAGATAGATCTATCTATCGCCCGGTTCACACTCCACCCATGTCTATTGAACAGGTGAAGAGGCTCATCCCTTGTTCCCTGTTTAGGATGTGGTTTCCCGTTTTCTCTTTTCCAATCTTTTCACTATTACGTAGCCCCCTGCACATCAGTGGCGTCACCGCCTTGCTCGGGATGATACGATTAAAAAAAAAAGAAGTATTTTAATTATTTTCTAACATTTTTTAATCCTTTCTAACACGTTTAAAATTTTGGTAAGACATCTTGTTTTGATTGTTATTAGCGGGTAACCAAATCGTTATTAGAGATTTTTTGTTTTTTTTTGCTTTTTTTTTTACGGTAAAAATAGATTAATTAGAAATTCTTGCAAAAATTAAATAATTGTCGGATTTTAATGAAATTTTCGGAACTTATTCAAGAATGAATTAAATTATTTTTGAAATTATTATTTTTTTAAAATTTTGGTAAAAATATAGATTTTTTACATCTGTTATCCACCTCCAAGTAAATTCATGAAATTTCAAGAAATTAAATTTTGTCGGCAGAATTGGTTTTATTAGTTACACATTGAGGAATTTAAATCATATATTATTTTTCAACCCATTGTGCTTTTTTCTGAAAATCTGCTAGCAATAGTAAAATAAAAAATCCAATACAACTATGAGATTATTTAATTAGATAAGCTTTTAATTGATTTAATAAATAATATAAATTAAGGACATTATAATCTGAATAAAAACATTTTTTCGGTAAATAACGAAATTTTCAAAGAACTGTTTTCATTTATTTTTTTAAAATATTTTTAAAACTTTATAAATTCTTTTAAGAATTTATAAAGTTTAAAAATATTTTTAGAATATTTCAAAGATTTGTAGACGTTAGGTTAAGTTATTAAGTGAAGACTATTTTTATTAACCAAAAAATGAAAAGCTTAATATAAATCATCGGGCCATCGTATTTTTTAAATATGTTTTCTTTTTCTTTTTTTAAGTTTTGTTTTATGGTAATTTCATAATTTCACGGTTTCGTCCCCTTGCAGGAAAAAAAAATTCAACAAATATACTTGTGATCACCATAGACACTTCGCTTATCTCGCATCTTTCAGTTGTTACATGTCAAATCATACAAAAAAGGTCAGAAAGATCAACATTCCGTGATTAAGTAATAGTTTTAGTCTAAATTTCATGCTGTAAATAAGTAATACTTGTGTAAATAAGATTAATTTAAGATTGAAGTTTCTATTTTTCGAAGAATACTGTGTCAGAGATGAATATTTTATTTTTGCAAGATTTTTAAAACCAAGAATTAACTTCTGTTTACAATTCTGTTGATCGCCTTAAAATTGCCGAAAAGTTTTTTTAGATTTTAAATTTTAAAATTTAGATTCCAATCAATATAATTTCCGTTAGAAATACACCAGAGTATTTTCCTTTCTGGAAATAGTAAAATTAATCATTTAGCTTTCATTTAAAACTAAAACAGAAGCTTCAAGAAAACTGTTTTTTATTTTTAAAAATTCAATTTAAAAGTTAGTTATTAGAAAATCAGTGGAGATACCTATTCTTAGTAGTAATTTCGTCAAAGTGCAAACGGTCATTCACAGTCAGCCTATTACCTGTGAATTATCCAGTTACCGACTATATCCCGAGTCCAACCATTCGATCAAGCTTACATTTTTGATCTAGTAAATTTCTAAGAATACTGATTTAAAATAATTTACATTAACTTTACTTGAAATCTAGAGAAATAAATAAAATCGAATCCATATAACATGTATGTTAACTTGGGTTCGTGTCAATTTAAATGGCTTATTTGATGTTTTGTTTCAGGGTCATGATGAAATGATATTATTTAAATTATTTCCTTATTTCAAAGTAGCTTTTTAGTCGTATTGGTCAGGCTTTGCTGAAAACATAGATTAATTTTTTAGCTGACTTTTGTATGACTGTGGTGCCCACAGCATTTTGGTTGATTTCGTTGTATTATTTTATTTTCGTATTTATTTTTTCTCGCATTTATTTTCTGTGCTTCAAAATTTTGGAGAGGCAAAAAATCAGAGCAGACAAATTATACTGTTCTGCTAGTTTTGAGGTTAGTATTAACTCTTTGATTTTGTTTTGAAATTAACCTCTCTTGTGTTCCAACAGATTGGGAGTTGAAAAGAGAGCAAGAATAGATTAGAACTCCACTAATATAAATGAAAATTTAGACTGTTTAATTTAGTGAAGTAACATATTATACCCAAACTCATTCCTAAGTTGTGTATGCAATAGTGATGTAGTATGAAAATGAAGACACTGCTTGAGTTTGACCCTCTTCTCCTGAGAAAAATCTCAGAAGTACCCCACCACTTTCCGAGTTTTACAATCGCCACTGTTAATATTATTTATCTTTTTACATAGACAAACCGATCTCGATATGAAAAGTCAGAAATTCATTCGTCTAAAGAGAGTCAACTTTAGACACGAAACACGTGTAGCGACATCAATATAATTATGGGAGCTTAACGTATTATAATTATATATTATACACTTATGTATTATACAAAAGGTAAATAATAATAATAATAATAATAATAATAACATTCCTGGATTTTAAAGACTTTAAATATATACAGGATATCGCCCGTCATCATCATTTTCATCAAACAGTGCATGTCTATATGGAAAACAACCCTTTACCTCAATCATATAAATGGAACCTATAAGTCTGATGAAATAAACATCAAAAGAGGTATATTTCAAGGTGATTCTTTATCTCCCTTACTATTCTGCATATCATTAATACAAGACAACAACTATTGGCTTACTAACATACATAGAAACAACAAAGGATTGGATGATACAATTAGTAAGGCAACATGAAGAAAGAAAGAAAAATATTCAATAATAAAAGAAGGCAGTAAATACAAACAAGATTTACAGTTAGTAGATTCTGTAGAAAAGCCAAACAGAAGCCAAGAACCAACTATTGCGACAAAAAATATGAAAATGAAAGCCAGAGATAAAGCTCTTGAACAGATGAAACAGCGCTGGCAAGACAAACCTCTGCATGGCCAATATCCAGAACGTGCCAATAAATCCAATGTTGACAAAGTTAATACTCATCGATGGTTACGTGCATCTGGATTAAAGTCTGAAACTGAAGGCTTTATTCTTGCAGCACAAGACCAAAGTCTTTTCACTAGAAACTTCCAGGCAAATATTATGCATAATATAATATGGATCCAAAATGCAGGTTTTGTGATAAACACCAAGAAACAATAGACCACCTAATCTCAGGCTGTTCTGTGCTTGCCCCAAATGAATATAAAAATCGCCACGATAGAGTTGGGCAATATTTACATTGGGCAATGTGCAAACATTATGGAAAAGCTGTAAACAAACACTGGTATGAACATCACCCAGCACCGGTTACAGAAATAGAAGATGTAACCATTCTATGGGATTACACCATCTACACAGACAGAAAAATTGAAGCAAACAGGCCAGACATTATTGTTAAAAACCAGAAGGAGAAAACTTGTCTATTAACTGATATGGCTTGTCCAGCGGATTGTAACATAGCAATCAAGGAATTTGAAAAACTGTCAAAATATAAAGACCTGGAAATTGAAATAGAAAAAATGTGGAAATTGAAAACAAGAGTTGTGCCAGTGATAGTAGGTGCACTTGGAATAATAAAAAATGGAACAAAACAACACATTGAAAGAATCCCTGGAAACCCTAGCTTAAGAGATATACAAAAAATTGTCTTATTAAGTACAGCCCACACACTAAGGAAAACTTTATCTATGTAATGCTGAGGATGATAGGGAAGATAGAAAAACATGAAATGGAGCCATAACAACACGCCACTACCTGCCTTAGGTCTCCCCGCAGACTTGGTTGGTAGTGAGACCAAAGCAGAAATCGAAATATGATGAAAAATGACATAATAATAATAATAATAATAATACACTTTAAACAAAACGTTTACTACTTCTCACACTTTATTCACCTATACAAATTTCTCTCGTTGGAACAAACCCTATTTCTGTTTTATATATATATATATATATATATATATATATATATATATATATATATATATATTGAAAATTGATTATTGATTTCCGGCAGAAATTTTGTACCAGATGGAGGATATATTGTAAGGTCTGATGATATGAGCTAATTAAACTCATTGAAATGAGCTATAGTTTATAAATGAAATGACGTGTTGCGTTTTCCTTTATAAGCTATATTTCTATACATATGTGTGTGTGTGTGTGTGTGTGTGTGTGTGTGTGTGTGTGTGTGTGTGTGTGTGTGTGTGTGAGAGAGAGAGAGAGAGAGTTTAGGCAGCAAATTTTCTTTAAACATGACAGCTTAAATAAATTACAAACATTGTGTCCGCTTACTTTTAATAAAATCCGTTCATACTCACGGATAATCTTCCGCGTAAAAATTTTGCTTAATTCTAAGTTTTTTGGGAAATGTTTATTGATTAATTTAAAAAATATTTTCCCTATTTTAGATTTTACTTATAAGTTAAACGGTGGGTTGAACCAAATAATGTTTCGATTTCTATTAATACTTTTCATTTGTTCGTGTGCCTGAGATTTGTTTTCTAAATTGTTTTTATGACCAGATACGTTAAGACATTTTCATAATCTTTTTCCTTTTTTTTTTCATCAAAAATTACTTTATTTGACAAATTTTTTAATAGCCTGTGTTCTATACCTTTATGGATGTGTTTGATTATACTGGTTGGATGATTAATTTAGATTTGTTTTATTATATAGAGAGTCACTGCCAGTTTGTAAATTAAATTCTACATCTAAATTTTGGACAACCTTCTTAATTGTTTCAACTACTATTTCAAAATCTATATTTTTGAAGAGTTTGAAAAATATTTTTCGTATTCTATCATTTTCTCTTTTTTTTCTGGTGATCTCATAAATCCGTCATCCCTGTATAATTTATGGTTGTCTATGTAGATTATTTCATTAATTTTACTTAGAATGTTTATTCCCATCAATTCTGAAATTTCGGCTCCGTCATACGATCCCTGTGGTCCATCAAAAGTACGTTTTTCTTATTTTTCAATCCATGCTTCACCATTGTGAAATAGTATGGATTTTTGGCAATGTGGTTTAAGGATGCACATTGTGGTTCAGTGGATATTGACTCGGAACGAGAAATGGGAGTACCGAGTTCGAATTCCAGTTGAATTCCTTGCCTTCAATTACGGATTTTAAACAACTTTTAGTGTGGCGACTCTAAATGGAGGTATTGTTGGGTGACTGTAGGTTTATGGTAAATGTTTGTGATGTTGTATTTGTCTTTATGAATATGTATAGGAAAGGCAATTCATTACAGCTGTATTCTAGCGTGTACTTAATTTTAGGGTGCAGGTTTTTGAGTAGATTGTGTAGTTTATTTACGTCTTCCCATGTTGATCTCCAAAAGATAAAACAATCATCTAGATATTTTTTCCGTGATTTAGTGAATTCTGTTTTTTTATGTTTTCCCCAAATTTCTGTCCTATTTGGCTGTATGGACTTTCAAAACTCGACCGATTTGGTGTCAGTCGGAGTCGCTACTCCCTAAGCTATAGGCGCATGGAATCAGAGAAGAGAAATTATAACGTGTTGTATATAAGCAGTGTATACACACGCCAGTCACCGAAAGAACTCAATTCATTTCTGAAGAGTAAATGTATTATGTATCTATATATCTATATATATATATATATATATATAGATACTGCATCATTGACCAACATATATAAATAATCGAGCATACACTCACACGCATTCACATTAAATTATTTGCATTTCTTTCTCATTTGTCTATAAACCTATAAGAAATTTTCATTTGTTAATTCGTAGGAAATATATACAATAAGTTTTTTCTTTTTTATAACAATCTTTAAAATATTAAAATTAAATATTAAAATGCAAATTGAATTTGTAATGTCAAGCAAACTTTAAATTTTCAATCTTTCTAGTCTATTTAGTACGATATATTATTTTTTAAAGGGCTATTGGATCTGCTTTCTTTTTAAAGTTTTTTTAATCTGCCTTGTTTATAAAGATTATTTAATCTGTTTTTTTTTTTGTTTTTTTAAGCGTTATTTTATCTTTTTCTTTTTTAGCTTTTTTTTTTCGGTCATATCAGCCCGAGCAAGGCGGTAACGCCACTGATGTGCAGGGGGCTACGTAAGAGTGAAAAGATTGGAAAAAGAAAGCCGGAAACCACATCCTGGACAGGGAACAAGTGATGAGCCTCTACACCCGTACAATAGACGTGGGTGGAGTGTGAACCGGGCGATAGTTTAGTCTATCCACTCCAATTGAGAAAAAAAAATGAAAAAGAAAAAAAGAAATGTGTAAAGATTGGAAAAGAGAAAGCCGGAAACCACATCCTGAACAGGGATTGAATCGGTTTTCTTTTTATGGACTATTTGACCTGTTTTTTTATGTTTATTTAATCAGTTTTTTAAGGGTTATTCAATTTGTTTTTTCTTTAAGGTTTATTTCATCAATTTTTTTATAAGAGCTATTTTACTGTTTTCTTGACGGATAAATAAACTGCTTTCTTGGAATTATTTGAACACATTAAACTCCTACTTTCATTTAAAAAGAAGAAACAAAAAGCGAATGGAAAATGAGCAACGATAGGTATCTAAAGGTATTGATAAATGGAACTTTGTCTGTTTGTGTATGTGTGTGTATGTGTGTCCGTTACCTATAGACTCCGAAACGCCTGAACCGATTTTCTTGAAAATTTACAGTTAAACTCTAAGCGTCTGCGAGTGTTCTTAGCTAGGTTTTGTGTCGAGGTACCTCCGATAAATATCGAAAATCGATAATGGAAAAAATAGGGTTATAGAAGGAGTGGTCCGATTTTAATCAAATTTGATACACTCATAAACAAAGACATAAGAAACGATATTCAGAATTTCAAGGTTGCAATTCTTAAAATAGTGCAGAAAATAGATAATATATATATATATATATATATATATATATATATATATATATATAAAGCCAGATGTTTGTGTGTGTGTATGTTTAGCTGCCTGTATGTCTGTATTTTTTTCAGCCAATATGCCAACAAAGATGAGGACAACAGTCCAAACAATGTAAATAATGTAAATAAAAGGGTAAAATAGAAAGTATGAGCGAAAAAGATAATTCACAAAGAAAAAAGAAGGAAAAACAAAAATTAATGAAGAAGATTGAATCAGAGAAAAAAAAGAAGAAATATAGAAAAAGAGGGGGAGATAAGAAAGAAAAGAAAAACAAATATTTAGAAATAAATAATGTATGACATTTCGAATTGAAAGAAACGTTGAAAGAAAGAAAGATTGAAAGAGAATTTCAAAGAACGAAAAGTTGAAAAAAAGATTAAAAGAAAAAAGAATTTTGAAAGAAATTTTAAAAGAAGGAATTATTGAAAGAAAGAAAGTTTGAAAGAAGATTGAAAGAAAGAAAAATTAAAAGAAAGCTTAAACGAAAGATAGATTGAAAGATAGTTTGAAGGGAAGAAAGGATCAAAGAAAAAACTGAAAGAAATTTTGAAAGAAAGAAAGATTGAAGGATAGATTGCAAGAAAGTAACGTTGAAAGAAAAGATTATTAAAAGAAAGTTTGAAAAATAGTTGAAAGAAAAGAAGATAGTCTGAAAGAAAGGTTGAATGATAGAAAAATTGAAAAATATTTTAAAAGAAAGAGTTGCAGGAAAGAAAGATTAAAAGAAAGTAAGATTGACTGACAATTTTGAAGAAAAATATTGAAAGAAAGAATTATTAAAAGAATGCTAAAAGAAAGAAAGATTAGAAGAACAAATGATTAAAAGAAGGAAAGATTGAAAGATTATAATAAAGTTTGAAAGAAGGTAGAAAAGAAGAAAGATTTAAAGAAAGATTGAAAGATAGTTTGAAAGAATCTACGTATAAAAGAAAGAACTATGAAAAGAACTAAACTTTAAAGAAGGTTAAAAAAGAAAGATTAAAAGAAAGAAAGAAAGAAAGAAAGAAAGAAAAATTAAAAGAATGATTAAAAGATATTTTAAATGAAAGAAAGGTTGAAAGTAAGTTTGAAAGATTGTGAAAGAGAGAAAAGTTGAAAGAAAGATAGATTAAAATAAAGAAAGATTGATAGCTTGAAAGAAAGGTTGGAAAAATGCAAAAAAAGAAAAGTTGAAAGAAAAGATTGAAAGATAGTTTTTAAAAAGTAAGATTGAAAGAAAGGTTAAAAGAAAGAAAAATTGAAACATAGTTTGAAAGAAAGAAAGAAAGGTTGAAAGAAAGAAAAGTTGAAAGAAAGACTGAAATATAATTTGAAAGAAAGAAAGATCTAATGTTTGAAAAAAAAATGTGATTGAAGAAAATTAAGAAGACTAAATACGAATGAAAACAAAAAACAAAGACAAAGAAGCCAGGAAAGAAAAAAAATCAAGAAATCAAAATGTGAAGGGAAAAAATATCAAGAACGTAAGCAATTAAGAATGAAAATGAGAAAAAGGAAGGGAGCAAGGAAGGAAAGAAAGTTAAATGGCTATTAAAAAAAGTATAAAAAATGAGAATAAGAAAAAGGAAGGAAGGAAGGAAGGAAGGAATTTAAATGGCCATCAAAAAATTGTAAAGAATTAGATTGGGAATAAAGAAAAGGAAGGAAGGAAAAAAGGAAGTTAAACGGCTATAATAAAAGTGTAAAGAATGAGAATGGGAATGAGAAAAGGGAAGGAACGAAGGAACGAAGAAAGTTAAACGACTATTATAAAGGTGTAAAAAATGAGAATGGGAATGAGAAAAGGGAAGGAAGGAAGAAAGGAAAGAAAGGAAGTTAAATGGCTATCAAAAAATTATAAAGAATGAGAATGGGAAGTAAGGAAGGAAGGAAGGAAGTTAAACGACTCATAAATCTGTAAAGATTGAGAATGGGAATGAAAAAAGTAAGGAACGAAAGAAAGAAGGGGGAAGTGAGATAGGAAGGAAAATGGTTATAAAAAATATGTAAACAGAAAACTGAAGTTAAACGAAAAAGTCAGTTAAAAAACGAAAGAGAAAAGAAAAAAAAAAGAACAAAAAAAGAAAAGAAAGTAAAATGACCAGCTGTGCTTTTTAAGGCGGTACATAACGAATTTGAAAATAAACTGTAAGGTGAAAACATCCATTAAAAAAAAAATGAAAGAGGATCGTTCAAAGGTGACTGTTAGTGTGAGCGTGTGTACCAAATGGTTTTCCTGACTCCAGGTGGTGAAGAAACCACTGTCAGGGTGGAGCTATCGAAAAACATCAACTTTTCCAACGGACCTGACAGGGTTATTGAATAAAATATCTGTTATTTCCTCACGAAGAGTGATCTCTTGGTTTTTATTAAAATCACGCGTTCGGATTCCAGAAAAGTGAGTTATACAGCAGATGTTTTGAGGATTTAATTTTTTTTTTTAAATGTCTTCTCTTGCTGAAATATATTAAGAGAGTATCATAATTAGAATTAAGAAAAAATACATGAATAGAAAAAAATAGGTTACATATATTTATTATTGTGGATACTTCGTATTTGAAATAGACGTCATATTTTTATTTATTAAGCAGTATTTATCACCTCTGTTAGCCTGCACATTTGATAAATCTTAGTAAAGGAAATGCATTTACTGGCAGGAATCAAACCTGCGTCACTCAAACGATCTTTTGATACAATGTTTTTTATGGATCACTGACGAAAGATACCACGGCAAACAGGATTATTCTCCCTTTATAAAGACAGCACGTCCTCTTCATTCAGACTATTTTTTCTTGAAAATTTCATATCTGCTTATCCGAAACGTAAACAAAGCAATTTCTAAAGAATTAATGGATTTGTTTTTAATCCGATATTTTTATTACAATGAATACTCCGTATTTAAAATAGACAACCGTATGGATAAAACGGTGTTTTTTTTTCTACAAAAGGGTGCCACATACCTGACCATTTTGTGTGAATATCAAAAATTATACAAAAAAAAAAAAAAAAAAGAAGACAAACGTTAATAAGAGCTACAAGCGATAGGAAGCTGTGTAGACCCATGGTCGGCCACGTATCAACGGTGTGCTTTAGCGTTCGACTACGGTGAGCGACGTGGCAAGTAAGGTTTCGTTTGCACATTTTAAGGAAAGCCCATCTTCTTCACTCAGTTTATTTTCTCGAAACGTAAACAAAGCAATTTCTAAAGAATTAATGAATTTGTTTTTAATCCGATATTTTTATTACTTAAAAGTTATTACAATGAATACTCCGTATTTCAAATAGACAACCGGATGGATAAAACGGTGTTGTTTTTTTTTTCTACAAAGGGGTGACATTTTGTGTGAATATCAAAAATTATACCAAAAAAAAAAAAAAAAAGAAGACAAACGTTAATAAGAGCTACAAGAGATAGGAAGCTGTGTAGACCCATGGTCGGCCACGTATCAAAGGTGTTCTTTAGCGTTCGACTACGGTGAGCGACGTGGCAAGTAAGGTTTCGTTTGCACTTTTTAAGGAAAGCCCATTTTCTTCACTCTGTTTATTTCATCTAAAACTTAATATCTGCTTAGTTTCGTATCCGAAACGTAAACAAAGCAATTTCTAAAGAATTAATGGATTTGTTTTTAATCCGATATTTTTATTACTTAAAAGTTATTACAATGAATTCTCCGTATTTCAAATAGACAACCTCATGAATAAAACGGTGTTTTTTTTGTTTTGTTTTTTTCCTACAAAGGGCGGGGGGCACCTACCTGATCATTTTGTGTCAATATAAAAATATATAAAAGAAGACAAACGTTAATCAGAGTTACAAGGGATATGAAGTTGTGGAGACCCATGGGCGGTAACGCATCAACAGTGTGCTATAGCGTTCGGCTACGGTGAGCGACGCAGCAACGGAGCGACGGTGGTTTTTCCTAGAATGGGGTACCACCTACCTGACCATTTTGTGTGAATATCAAAAATTATAAATTTATTTCTTAATTTATTCTAATAGGTTATGAAACGAATGATTCTACTTTCTCCACTGCTCTGCTTAATCGCTAGGTCTCCTAACAAAACGTCTCGTCACTTGCATGACACAGGAGTCGAGAGATAAAAAAGTGGCTAAATGAAATCAAAAGGCTATTTTCCTCTATGTTACACATTTTCAATTGAGCAGCGCTCAAGCAGCTTCCAATTCAGCAGCATTCTAGTGATTATCGGCATAACTCTCGTTGTTATCTTTAATAATTTAGCAAATTTTCGGCGAAATTGGAATCCATTTTACAAACAACTGACTTGTGTTTCCCTGGAATAAAATGGAACGCCTCGTTTGAGGGTAACAGCGAGCTCGCCTAAACCATGGCTATTTTCTGTTGATTTTGATGCTTACTGAGTGCCCCACTCACAGTCTTACCTTAGTCAACCAGTTAAGTGCCATACGTGATACACGCTTGGGCGATCATGTCTCGAAAAAGACTTGACGAACTGGGCAGATGATTATCCCGCGGTAGTTTACCATTGCGTTCTGCAGTAGACTGGTTGTTGATCAAGCCTATAGAACCCAATATATCCTATTATTTAACCCATAACTGGAGGGAAGAGACGGATTAATACCTTTCCCAAGGGTATTTGTGCGTAAGTGAATGCAAGGAATTCAGCTGGAATTCGAACTCGGCACCCCTATTGACTTACTGACTAACCCTAGACTCAACAATAATTATTTTAGCTTAATAGTTAACGACCTTGTCTTTGATTTCTATACGCTTATACAGTCATCCCGATTCGCTTGTGGCCTTGACGGATTAAGATGTGGTTAGTTAAAAATAAAATTTCTGCTTATTATAGTGTATTGACTAACAGAGGTATTTAATCAGGCGGGCCACGTCCTCTAATTCTGATAGGAAGCCTTTTTTATTCACCCACATTTCCTGCAAATTTTAATAAGTTTAATAAATTTGTCCCTAGCCCCTTTCATACTTTTGCAGTATTGAACGTGATTTTTTTCACAAAGCGCAGTCAGTTAATCAATTTTAAAATCAGCAGAGTCTGTTCGTTGCTCTTGAAAGAAGAAATAAAACTCGACTATCACTCGACTATCACGTCTGCTCTCAGTTACTTGATGTGATAGTATAAATGTACTTTCTGACTGTTGTGGAGTTCTTTTTTATAAAGATGGACTACTGCTATAGAAGCGAGACGGAGTAGTTTCATGCGGTAGTTCCACTGACACTGTCAGCTCTCTGTCCTCGGGAGAAGAGCATTAACCCAGTCGTGGCTCCCCGGAAGGGTATAGTCACGACCGGGCAAATTTAGACAACTATTTTTGGCTGGGCTATATGGCCCGGAGATCCCACGTAAAAAGGCCTCGTGCCACATTTTGCCCTAATGGGAGGGCATATAAATACAGAATTACGCGTTTTCACAGAGAGTTAACCGGAGAATATGAGAGTCCAGAGAGAGATTAGCAGTAGTTCATAGTAGCTCTGTGCTCCACTCATCGAGAAGATTATTACACAGTACCCGTCAGCTTCCGACGTGGACATACTCAATATACTACGGCTTCACTATCAGAGACTTGTACATATACTTTTTACTAACCCGATTCCTGAAATACTAATCTTCATTCAACTCTGTATCCTTACGTTAATACACTTATTTTCTATCTCAATTACTAGTCATTGTTCATTTATTTGTGCGGGCCCCATTTCCTGGATCCACAACACCGACAACGCCTCAGTTTCTTTTTTTAATTTTATAAGAATTAACAACTCACTTACCTGCCAACAATCATCAGCATGACTGGTGCAACTCTCTCGGAGAGCTACACCTCGCGCCTCCTTGTTCAACCGATCTGATGTGGAACGACTACATTGAATCTATAGCTTCATCTGCGGCTAGGAAAGTTGGGTCTCTTCCCGCCTGTGGAATTCCCTTCCGCGTACTTGCTTTCCCAACAGCTACAATCTTCAAGAATTTAAATGTAAAGTCAATAGCCATCTCCTATCTCACTAACTTACACCCTCTCTCTCTCTCATACTTTTTTCTCTGTCCACCCCACTCTCATCAGTATTCTCTTCCTTCTCATACTCTCTTTCAGACACTCTCTGTAACCTGTCACTCTTTCTCATAACATTCCTTCTATGTAATCTCCTGCACAACAGTATCAGTAAAATGCCTTACTTGGGGCAACACGAAAAGAAAAATTAATGCGAGAAAATGTGTTTCTATCAGTGGCTACCTTTAGAGTTTATGCTACCCACTAGAGGTGATAATCTTCCCCAACCACACACAATCTTAACTATTTCAAGTTTAAGAGTAACCATTACCCTTCCTACATATCCTCAAAATCTTACCTTCTGCACCAGCTTCTGCAAAAAATTGAAACACCGGTACTTGCACAATCACTGAAGTTAAGCAATGTCAAGCCAGATCAGTACTTAGATGGGTGACCGCTTTGGTATACCAGATGTTGTAAGCTTAGATGTTAAGGTGGTGTAATGAACAATTGCTTGGAATTGTTAATAAGAGAACCAAGTTCCAATTTCCGTTAGGTTCGTTATATTCACTTACGCTCAAATATCCTTTTGAAGGGTATGAATCCACCGCTTATCCTCCAACTATGGATTAATCAGTAAGGCTTCTATTAATAAACAATTTTTATCTCCTCGCCAAAATCTTTACAATCTAAAAATATATTTTGGCTTTAAATAACCTGCAAAAGAGCCGTAGAAAATGAATCAATAAACTTCTACTGTGAGTGACTCTTGGGCTTTTTATGGGGTGAACGATTAATAAAAGAAAAAATTACTAGAGTTGATGTCCTCCCTGGCGTCCGACCTGCTTTTGTCGGCCTTCTGCTCTCATTCAGTACTTTTTTGTTTAATCATATCACCCCGAGAAAGGCGGTAATGCCACTGATGTGCAGGGGGCTACATAAGAGTAAAAAGATTAGAATGGAGTGAAGAGGAAGACGAACCAGTTAGAAAGGAGCAAGAGAAGGATATGAATACAGGTGTGATGACAGTTGCAAAGGTGGAGAGAAAGGAAAGGATATACGGTGTGGTAAAAGAACTAGAGTCAAGTGGTTAATAGATGAGTATTGACATTGCATTTAAATTCCTGTAGGTTGTAGCCGTCAGGAAAGCAAGAATATAGAAGCGAGTTCCACAGGCTGGAAGTGCGAGAGAAGAAGCTGAAGGAGTAGAATTGTCGTCTTCATTAATGGCCGATTTGTGTCCTCGAGGTTGAGACCCATGTTTTAGCAAAACAGGTTGCTTTCCCGACAGCTACAATCTTCAAGAATTCAAATGTAAAGTCAATAGTCATCTCCTGTCTCACTAACTTACATCCCCCCCCTCTCTCTCTCTCTCTCTCTCATGCTTTTTTCCCTGTCCGCCCCACTCTCATCAATATTATCTTCTTTCTCATACTCTCTGTACGCATTTTTTTTTTACTTCTTTTAGTTAATGTTATAAAATCAGAAATGACATCACCTACTTACTTATGTCAGAACTCAATAGCACTTGTTTTCAATGGACATTTTTGAACCCAGTTAACGCTGTACAAAAAAAAATCCCAGCTACATGAACCGTAATTCCTGTCTTTCATTATTTGCCACTCGCTACTATTCCGACTTTAGTTCACATGCTTACTCAACATCAGTCAACTACCATTTATATAGCCGTACAAAAGTAGCAGGAGATGACATCACAGTAGGAATGGAAGTAGTATTTATTCAACTGTTCATTGTCTAGTGCGTTCGTTACTCAAAGGCTTCTGCACTCTTAAGGTCCTATATGCAATGTGGTGTAACAGATATCGGCTCAGAAGCAGAAACTGAGGAGCCAAGTTCGAATTCCAGTTGAATTCAGTACATCTATTAAGGCGCAAATACCCTTGGGAAAGGTATTAATCCAGGTTCTCCCTCTAGCCACGGGTTAAATAGCAGGTCAGATTGGGTTCTATAGCTTTGGTTGGCAACCAGTCTACTACAGAGAGTAATGGCAACCTACTGCAGAAAAATATTTTGTCTCGTCGTCGTCGACGTCTTGCAGCCTTGGCCGAGATAGAACTCACTACACCCCTCCAGTATTCCCTGTGCATTTGGAACCCTAGCGCAGTTTATAGCGAAATTCATAATCTTGTCAAATAGCTGAGTACTTGATGCTTCGCCAGGGCTACCAAGGGTGGTAAGGGTGTTTTTATTGTAAAATACAACACTAGTTGGGTTACCTCCAGGCCCTATCCTGTTATTTAACCCATAACTGGAGGAAAGTGACGGATTAATACCTTTACCAAGGGTACCAGTGCTGAAGTGAATGCAGGTTACTCAACTGGAATTCGAACTTGGCTCACCGATTTCTCTTTCCGAGCCGATATCTACTGCACCACAACGGACATCTGTCATTGCATGCACATCGTCACTAAACGCTTACAGCACCTGGTATTCCCAAGCAGTCACCCATCTAAGTACTGACCAGGCTCAACGTTGCTTAACTTCGGTGATCAAACGAGAACCGGTGTATTCAACGTGATATGCCGTAAGCATATTTTTGTCTAGTCAGTCATGTCTCGAAAGATGCACAAACGTGTATCACTTACTGTACTGAACTGCCTCTTTGATAAAAGAAGATGAAATTATTTGAGCTTATCACAGTCGCGTAATGTTTACCACGCTTGTGCAGAATACAGTTACTGTTATTTAATGAGTACGATCCTCATAAAGTGTCTCGCACTTTGGTGTCATGTTTTATGACTAAGAGTACCTATTAGAGTACAATCTAAGGATATATAAACTATCGCCCGGTTCACACTCCACCCACATCTATTGAACAGGTGAAGAGGCTCATCCCTTGTTTCCTGTTTAGGATGCGGTTTCCGGTTTTCTCTTTTCTCTTTTCCAATCTTTTCACTCTTTTCCTTTTTTAATAATTTTTTTTTTTTAATTGGAGTAGATAGACTAAACTATCGCCCGGTTCACACTCCACCCACATCTATTGAACAGGTGAAGAGGCCCATCCCTTGTTTCCTGTTTAGGATGCAGTTTCCGGCTTTCTCTTTCCCATTCTTTTTACCCTTACGTAGCCCCCTGCGCATCAGTGGCGTTATCGCCTTGCTTGGGGTGATATGATTAAAAAAAAAAAATATTAGATTAAAGGGACAAATATCTGAAAGTCATCAGGGCAAAACTTTCAAGAGGATTTCCAGCTTTTATTAAGTCTTTTATTTTCTATTGAATAAAACCAACCAAACTATTACTTTGATGGATCATTGGCTTGCAATTTAAAGGAAAGACGTTTATTTGTGTTACAAATAAGAGTTAGTCATTCAAAGCTTTGTAAACGGTCCAAAATTAAGTTTATACTTACTCCTGGGGAAACACGAACATTTCGCTTCCTTCATAGATTTTTTTTTTAGAAAAAAAAATAGCATTTTAATAACTTAAAAAAAAAGAGCGAAAAAATCATTGAACGAAAAGTCAAAGTCATAAAAGACAGAATAGGAAAAATCGAAAGCAACAAAATTTCAATCGATCTTAAAATCAATATATCGAACGCCATTTTTTTTTATCTAACTTTTCTTTTCTTTATTCGTTCTTTTCATCTTCTTTTTTTTCTTTTTCTTTTTTTTTTTTTTTTTTTTTGCTGAATTACCGCCAACGCTTTTCTCGGCGGGAAATTGAAAGCACGTGACGCTGATTGACGTCAATTTAAATGCAAAATCGAACGTGCATTTCAGGGCAATTTTCTTAAAACCTGTCTTGCCCACTAGACTTTACAACCCACACATCTGTGCACTGTACTGCGTCCACTTTCGTATATGTAAATGAAATTGAACCTGGATATAAGTCTGTGATATTATAAGCGTTGAATTTTACTCTCTTTTAGAATCTAGCGAAGTTTTTCTGTTACTTCTTTTTTTTTTCCGCGCCATCTCAATATTGTTTTTATTATTTCTTTCGTCATTCATTGTTTTTGAATTTCTTCACTCTCTTTCTATTCGATTTCCATTCGCCATTTAAGCATGTTACCCGATTGCCGACTAGGTCTTATCGTTTTATTGTTGAACTAGATAGACGCAGCCGTATGTTTTTTCTCGTTATTCTTGCCTGCGAAACTTCCTTCCGATTTCTTGCTACCCTAACAACTACGATTGTCAAAAAAAATAACTAAATAAATAAATAAAATAAACAAATAATTAAATGCACAGCGAATCGCTATCTTCTGTTTTCCAGAGTTTGTTCATTTATTTTCCTCTCTCCTCACTAAATACTCATTCACTCCCAGTACCTCCTTGTGTCTTAGTGGCATTTTTGCCTTACTTGGGGCGAAATGAGTTTGAAAAAAAAAAGCTTGCATTGTGTGGCACAAGGCCAGAAGAAGAAAATTTAGATTGTTTTATTTTGCCCAGCTTAGATACCAATTGATGTGCATTGTCGTGCAGTGGATATCGGCTCAAAACAAGAAACCGGGGAGCCGAGTTCAAATTCCAGTTGAATTCGTTGCATTCACTTACGCACAAATACCCTTGGGAAGGGTATTAATCCGTCTATTCCTTCCAGTTATGGATTAAATAAAAGGATAGATTGGGTTTTATAGCCTTGGTTGGCAATCAGTCTACCGCAGAAAGGAATGGCTACTTACAGCGTGATAATCTTCTGCCCAGTCAGTCAGGTCTCTTTGTAGACATGATCGCTCAAGCGTGTTTCACGTATGGCATTTAAATGGCTGACTAGACACCAATATCGATTGTATTCCCTACGCTACAGAAAGGTCTGTGAAACTAACTTGTTTATTATCGCTCTGTGGTAGGCGCTTTATATAATACGGACGATACACGCTTTAGAATACGGATGGTATTTACTTTAAAATACGAATAACAGACGTCTTATAATACGGGTGGTTGAACTGTGCAGATTAATTTCGCTAAATATGAGTGCTATTACTAACAACAGACTTATCACAGCTTTATTAGACGAAGCCTTGTCAAACATTATTATTAATTTGTGACTAGAATGTTTTCATCTCAGTTTCAATGGTGAATGAGCAAGTAATGGAACCAATTGGTTGCTCGGAACAAGAAATATGTGTACCCGATTTTGCAATCTGATTCGTTACATTTACTTTCGTGCAAATATAATTGGAAAAATCTGAAACAATCTTTTCTCCCCAGTTTTAAATTATACATCAAAGTATTCTAGTCTCTCTAACCGTGGTTTGCAACCAGTCTAGTAGAAAGACGATCCTAAAATCAAGCCCCAGTCACTTAAAGCTATACAAACATGGTATTGTATACCTACCTATATACAGCAATAGTATGTTCCTATCCACTTAAATACATCCATGATCCAAACATTTTCTTTGTCAACTCTTTGCTTCCGAGCAAAGAGGAACTCAGACGGAGCTCCGCAGAAGAGTAGAATCTCGTTTGGAATGAAGAGACAAGAGTCCATCCCAGCCTTAAGTGGGGTCAACGAGATATTTTTGGCTGAGCTTAAGGGGTCAGAATTCCACATTAATTGACTTTGTTTCGCATCTGCCTGGTGGTAAATACCGAGTGATCATCCTGAGCAAAACTCACTCTTGGTCGACTCTCTGCTTTCGGGCGGAAATGAAACTAGACGAGGCTCCGACAAAGAGTAGAGTCTTACCAGGAGTGAATAGACAAGTGATTAACACGGCCTTAAGCATGGTCCACGGGATAATTTTGGCTGGGCTTAAGAGCTCGGAATCGGCACTTTAACTGACCTTTATTTCGCATCCTCCCTAGTGGTGAGGTGTTAAATACAGTGTGATTATACTGACTAGCAGTTAATGGGCACTGCATCTGTTTCAAGCAGGGTGCGAGTTTTGCATTTCTTGATATATTATTATTCCCAATCTGTAATTTGGTGATTGTTCACGCAGAAAATTGGTAATACATTTGGTGTAAATACTATGTCTATAAAACAAAACCATAAAAGGTTTCAACAATTATCGATTTTTTTATAACCGTGTCGCTCCAAGCAAGGCATTTTACTGCCACTGTTGAGCAGGGGGTTAAATAGGAGGTAAGTTATGAGAAAGAGTGAAAGGTTACAGGGGATGTCAGGAAGGGGGTAGAAGAATGTGTATACTGCTGAGAGTGAAATGGACGAAGAAAGAAGCATGCGAGAGAGATAGAGAGAGAGAGGAAGCAAGTTAGTAAGATAGATGACTATAACATTACATTTGAATTCTTGAAGATTATAGCTATTTGGAAAGCAAGTAAACGGAAGGGAATTCCACAGGTGGAAAGTGCGAGAGAAGAAGCTGCTGGAGGATAATTTGCGTTTACAATTTATTGGTTTCCGAGTAAAAGGGTGGGACCTAGTTGCTAATCGTGTGGCTCGAGCAAATTCATGTATGATGGGTACCAGTGAGATAAGTTCATCTGAGCAGAAGCCATGAAAGTATTTGTAGAAGACCTTTAATTATCCAGAGTACAGCATTCGTCGCAAGGAAATAAATGAGTGTATGTAGACATCTATTAAACAATTTTGTACTTTAAACGCAGGTAGACATATTTAAATTTTTATAGTTGCTTGATGTTGGTATAGACTGGCTTAACAAAGTAAAAGAAGCAACAACATTATTCTATCTTAACTCAGGCTGGACTGACAAGTCCTTTTTAGAAGTGTAACCTAACCAATCATTACAAGATATCATTCGAAGTTAGCCCCTTTTAAATGACACACTAATATTCATCCATCTTTTGCAACAGTCTAACAAAGATAACGTCACTCTCTCATTCCCTCTCTCTTTCTATCACTCTTCCTTTCTCACTAGCTCTCTCTCCCTCTCTCGCTCTCACTCTCTCCCTCTCCCTCTCTCTCTCTCTCTATATATATATATATATATATATACATTTAGTGTATCGAGGCAGCAGATAATTTTCTAAACATATTGTTAAATATAAGAGACAATGAATGTCTACTATGTTTATTCATGAGCCGTTCTAAACATCGTATTTTGGCTTCATTTTCAGGTGAAAATAAAGATAAAAATTCTCCGACATATTTTATTTGGATATTTAACAATATATATATATATATATATATATATATATATATATATATATATAGTAAATAACTAACCTAGAGAGCCAACGAACCTACGAAGGTTTCACCAAATTGGATCTTCAGGGAAAGTTGGTCAACTTTCCCTGAAGATCCAATTTGGTGAAACCTTGCTAGGTCCGTTGGCTCTCTCGGTTAGTTATTTACTTTGTTTGCTCTACTTGCGTATTGAGCGCTTTTTGTTTTAGGTTACTCGTCTCGGAGTTTTTCTTAGGGCTGCGTACTTTGACTGATGTTCAAGTGCTTAGCTCGTTCGTTTTTTATCACCATTTTTTCCTTCCGCGTATGTGCTCGGAAGGTTTTTCGAAACGAGTATAACGATAAGTTTGCATTTATATATATATATATATATATATATATATATATATATATATATATAT
The DNA here is from genome assembly GCA_037127315.1 of Ascarosepion bandense. Taxonomy (NCBI): domain Eukaryota; kingdom Metazoa; phylum Mollusca; class Cephalopoda; order Sepiida; family Sepiidae; genus Ascarosepion; species Ascarosepion bandense. The sequence goes on along the minus strand of JBBBDQ010002024.1, from coordinate 771,652 downwards.
ATATTACCTATAAGTTAACGCTTAAATTGAGTGGGAGGGCAGATTGAGCTCATTTGCATTAGTTGGCAATCAGTCTAGGAGAATGACAAAAACCCCACCACCTGAATCTGTCTCAAGATAACCTGTCCCTTTTCCCTCTCTTCATCTATCATCTTCTTCCTTACTCGATTTCTCACTTTCTCTTTCCCTCACACATTCTCTCGCTTTTTCTCTCTCTCCTCTATCTCTCTTTTTCTTTTGCATTGTTTGGTAATCAGTTTAGGAAAATGACAAAAACACAACTGTCTGAATCTGTCTCAAGATAACTTGTCTCTTTTTCCCTCTCTTCTTCCTTCTTACTTGCTTTCTCTTTCTCTTTCTCTCTCTCTCTCTCTCTCTCTCTCTCTCTCTCTCTTTCTCTCTCTCGTTCTTTCACGTTTTCTATAACACTGCCTTTCTATTCTCTGTCACTTCTTTCACTCTCTTTTGCATTGATTGGCAATCAGTCTAGGAGAATGACAAATGACGAACCACCAAAATCTGTCTCAAGATAACCTGTCTTTCCCTCTCTTCCTCTCTCTCTCTTCTTTTCCCTCTCTCTCTCCCTCACACATTCTCTCACTCTTCCTCTCTCTTCTTTCTCCCTCTATCTTTTGCATTGGTTGGTAATTAGTCTAGGAAAATAACAAAAGCCCAAACGCCTGAGTCTATCTAAAGATGGTCAGACATGGGATGCAGTTACTAAAAAATGATAGATTTCAACGACTATGGATAATCGTTTGGTTCTAGAATGCTGTTGGCACCAACAAACACTGACTACAGGAAGCTGGCTGGATGGATGGATGGATGGATGGCTGGCTGGCTGGCTGGCTGGCTGGCTGGCTGGATGGATGGATGGATGGATGGATGGATGGAATTTCAGTTGCTTTTCAACCCAAGAAATTCTTTAAATGCGATAATACTAATGCTATTAATAGTAGCTCAGCTATCTCTTATTCAACCACCAATATAGCTTTGAACGCTGGCCAATTTTCTCTGGATGATGAAAAGACTTCAAACGACAGATCTGTGGCTCTTCTGACAGATGTAAAGAATAACATAGGCGTAATATATAAGGAATGAGGAAGCTTTCAAAAAAAGTTATACTTATGATCAGAAACTCACGAAAGTTCTGGAAAGCATTAATTAGGAGAGAAGGCCTCAGTAAACTAACCATCACAGGACATATTGAAGCTAAGAAAAGCAAGAAGAAACAGTGAATAACCTGCTTAACGAGTGTGGGTGAATTGATAGGTTAGATGTGCGAGTAAATGCATTGAAAACGGCTCGAAATTGGAATTCGGAAAGTCGAGTTTCAATTCCAGTCTGGTTCATTATATTCACTTACACACAAATGACATTGTCAAAAGTCTGAATCAACCTCTTCTCGCCACCAGCTAAGAGTTAATTAACAGGACATGTATCAGTAAACCACGGTAGTTTCCCCAAAATCTTACAATTTAAAAATATTTCTGGCTTTAAATAACTTGTAAAAACACGCAAACAAATCAGCCCATATAAATGTTTAAAAACAAAAGTGCACAGAGTCGGATGTAGACCGTATGTAAATATAAATATAAAAACATTGGCCTAAATATTGCGTTCAAGCATGAAACAAACTGTCGCCGCTTGGTGTTATCTTAGTATCCATTATATATATATATATATATATATATATATATATATATGTGTGTGTGTGTGTGTGTTTGTATTCAATATATATTGACAGCAATTTTTCTTGTAAACTTGTCTTGTTAAAAAGAATCGATATTTTATACCTATTAAATATATTGATCGTTTTTTCAGTTATACGAATAACATTTTGCAAATGTGGCTGTTACTGATATATAAAATTGAGAAAACTCGTACTTTTTCCAAGATTTCTACTCGCATGTGTCTTCATCAGGGATGCAAGAAAGAAGAAAAGAAAATGAAAAGTTGGTAAGCCGTAAAAAAACAAATTAATAAATTCGAAATTTAATTTTTTTTTCTCGAAGTACAGCTTATTCACAAGGTACCTAAAAACGAATCAGTCAATTTGGATTTTTTTTTCTCTAGAAGTACATCTTATTCATCAGAAACCTAAAAATGAATCAGTCAATTTGAAATTTGATAATTTTTCTAGAAGTACATTTTATTCACAATGAACCTAAAAGTGAATCAGTCAATTTGGAATTTAATTTTTTTTTCTCTAGAAGTACATCTTATTCAACAGAAACCTAAAAATGAATCAGTCAATTTGAAATTTGAAAATTTTTCTAGAAGTACATTTTATTGACAATGAACCTAAAAGTGAATCAGTCAATTTGGAATTTAATTTTTTCTCTAGAAGTACATTTTATTCACCATAAACTTAAACGACGTTATGTTTTTACCTTTGTAATTTTTCTTTAATTTCATATTTAAAGAACCCCTTTTTTCATTCCAAAATTTACTAAAAAACCTAAGAAGTAAAATAAGGAAAAAAGAATTAGTAAATAAATTCTCTCCACCTTTTTATGCTATTTTTATATAATGTAACATATAATTTAATTGAGATCAAAACGTTGAATCGTATTTATTTCAAAAGGGAAAGAGATGCAGTGTTTTACAGTAGACAGATTCTTGTTTCGATTAATCGATAGTAGGTAACAGCTTTTACATCCACATACACACACACGCCCATATATATATATATATATATATATATATATATATATATATAATTATTGATTGTTCTTAAAAACTAACACAGAAGGAAAAAAATGTAAACGTCAGTTTGATTTTTAAAAAAATAAATAGAAGCATGAACAAGTATAAAGAAAAAAGAAAGAAAACATTTATAATTAATACTTGAAGTCTGAATAAAAGAAGAATTGAATATACATAAAGAAAGAGAGAGGAGAGGAGAAATCGAAAAAAATTAAAATCAATACGAGAGAAAAAAATATGTCACCACAATTTTCTTTAAACAACTCTCTTGTTTTGAACAATTGAAAAACATAAACATGAGACAATTTCCCATATAAAAGAATACGTCGATGTAAAAATTGGTGACAATTGAAGTAAACTCACAAATAATTAAGATTTCATGCATGTCAAGAACATGTGTACGCGTATCGGGTGGCTGTTGAGCGGAGATACGCTTGCTCAGTTGCCAGTGTAAAATGTTCAATCACACGTTCTTTTTTAGTCATTTCACCCCAAACAAGGCGATAATGTGACCAAGACGCATTACAGGAAGCAAAAGAGACTGAGAAGATTTTGTATGGGTAGGTATTTAAAGGTTATCTCAATGCGTTTAGTAAAATAAAGGAAGGTAAAGAAGGTGTTGGGCATCACCTATTTATTATTCATTAATATTTCGAGATCAGAATCTCATCTTCAGAATGATAGGAGAGCTTGATTTCACGTCCGCTAGTGGACCGTGCCTTTAAACGAATGGTTTTCTTTCGCTGCTACTACTATCGTTAATTGTAGTGAGTATGTGTGTGTACCTATAAGTGTGTTAGGGCATGTATATGTGTGTGTATTTATGGTTTATATAAGTGTGCACGATAGTAGGATTTGTCATTTTCGCATCTTTGTTAAAGTGATAGTGGGCGCCATTTTACGATTTGATGATATATCTGTCTGATTTAATTTATAGTTTATTATGTGCGCGATGGCCGGTGGCAGTGTTTGGCATTTTTTGGATCTCTGTCAGAATAGTAGTAGGTGCCGTTTTACGACTTGATGTTATGTCTATCTGCTTTAATTGGAGGCGTGTTTATTGCTACATTTTTTTAGAAGATTTTAGTTAGGAGAACGGGCATCGTTCAGGAAGATAAAAGATGGCGATTGACAAAGATTGTAGGTGACGGTGAAACAAGAATCCAGAACGGATATCCACGGCGAGAGGTTGGGCACCTCGGCGTGGTGTAATGGCTAGCAGGCCTATCTTGCTAGAACCTTTTATAACTGAGTAGTGAAGTTCGATTCTCACTGGGTAGCTCATTCTTTCGGCCTTGTGCCACATCTAAGCAGTGCTTAGTAAATCAATATCCACGGCGAAAAGTCTGACAAAATAACAACAGGACTTGCGATTACGTCGAGCTAATTCAATAATATAGGATGTGCCTTGTGGTGCAGTAGATATCGTCTCTTCCCTCCAGTTATGGGTTAAATAATAAAAGAGACTGGGTTCTATAGCCTTGGATGGCAACCAGTTTACTACAGAAAGCAATGGCGGGATAATCTTCTGCCCGGTCAATCATGTCTCTCTCGGGACGTGATCGCCCAAAGCGTATATCACGTATGGCACTTAACTGACTGACTGAATCTAAACTTATTTATAAATGGAACTGTGTGTGTGTGTGTGTGTGTGTGTGTGTGTGTGTGTGTGTGTGTGTGTGTGTGTGTGTGTGTGTGATAATCGAAAAAATCGGGTTATAGAAGGAGTGGTCCGATTTTAATCAAATTTGATACACTCGTAGACACAGACATAAGAAACGATATTCAGAAGTTTCAAGGTTGCAGTTCTTACAATAGTGCAGAAAATCGATTATATATATATATATATATATATATATATATATATATATATATATATATATATATATAAGGCAAGATGTTTGTGTGTGTGTCTATTTATCTGCCTCTATGCCTGTATTTTTTTTCAGCCATTTTATTTTAGTTTTTGCTTTGGGTTTGGCTCTAAGTAGGTATAATTGTAGTTCTTAGTCTCAGCCATTTACTCAGAGGACTTATTTAGCCTTCAAAATTCAGTTTACGACGAAAAAAACCTATTTGATATCAATACCAGGAAATCAAAATTTGACTTACATCCATTCATTTTCCTTTTCGCTTTAACTGGAAACAACTATTGGTTTTTAGTCTTTCGTGCCAACGTCCAAAGAGTCTGAGCTCCAGGACTATGGATTAGTTTTAAAGCTTTCATTACACCCGAGCAACGCCGGGCTATACTGTTAGTTCAATAATAAAACGATCAGACCAATTTGCCAATCTTCGAGCACGCTTAAATTTATGCGGTTATTGTATCAAGGAGAGCTTCATTAGAACAACTGCCATAGAAATATTATAGTTAAGAGATACGAGGAAGGCACGCTAGAGCTGTGGAAAAGTGACCGAAGCCGAGATGCAAACCGATAATATTTCAGACACTTCTTTAGATTTTGTCAAGAATCTTAAGATATATAGCAGAAGCACGAGACCAGATATGTCAGTACTATTCAATGCACAGACTAATCAGTCTGTTAAGTGTCCTATATGATACACGCTTGGGCGATCATGTCTCTTTCGGTCCATGAATGACTAGGCAGAATATTTTCCCGCAGTTGGTTGCCATTTCCTTCTGCGGTAGACTGTTTGCCAACCAAAGCTATTGAACCCAATCGATTGATATTACACTTAAATTTTTGAAGATAAAACTTCACCGGAACACAAGAAACCGGAAAAAGATTTGAGCTTGAGTTTTGTTTAATAGCATTTCAATCTCTGTGGGTCATTTAATGACAAAAAGGTAGGGTTTTAAAGTATTTTGTTTTAATGTTCGGTTATAGTGAGAAGATTGATTAAGTCAGATTTTAATGAATTTTTTTTTGCTTTATTCTTTTTTATTTTAGAAAACTAAAAATGTCTTCTAATTTTGTATTCAAGAATGTTTTGCTGAGAATAATTTTTTCCTTCAAAAATGTGTTATGGTAATAATTTATTCTTCAAAAATGTATTGTTGGTAATATTTTTTCTTCAAAAATGTATATTTTTCTATAAAAGTCTATTTTTATGTATATATTTCTATAAAAGTGTATTTTTATACTTTCATAGTGTTTTGACCCCAATTTGGGGGTTAACTATTTGCCCATAGCTGGGACCCTAACAGGAGCTACCACTCCGGGTCACGGTGGACCCTGGAGCAACAGCAATTAAGAGTTGGTTCCATGCTCCTCACAACCTCCCAATCAGAGACCTTGCTGCCGGATGCAGTTTACCGTCATGCCCAGGACCCGGAAATTCTCCAAGTGAAATGTGCTAGAAAAGAAACTGTTAGCATAGAACTTACGGTTACATTTAGCTATTTCATTTCTAAAATGATGAGACCTTGGTTCGTATTGCGCTTGAATTCGTAAACATTGTTAGATTTTATTATGTTAGTCAAACTTTATACACCAAATTAATATATTAACTAGTTGATACTGATAAAATTTCTAACATATATAACTATAGTATTTAGATTATTTGGACTATTGTTCTCATTCTTGTTGCCATTTGTACGACGTTTCGGCCGAATCAGGTGCTAGGAATTTCGAACCGTACCCTTTATTACAATTACTGGGGTATATGAACTTCATTCCTTGCGTAGTAGAGAAAACCATTGACATCAAAAAATTGCAATATGAACTCTGGTAAAAAAGGGTTACTGAACATTAGGTTTATAAGTCCCAGAAATTCACTTGTTCTTGTCCTTAAGAACACATGGCCCAGTGAATATAGACGTTGGTTAGTTCCTGTAACTTAACCCAAAGAGTTGTGAGTTCAATACCAGGCTACAGCAGTGGTGAACAAGTAACTTAGAGGGTTAGAGGGAGATAACTCATGACTACCAGAAGAGGCACTACTACGCAAAAATGAAGTTCATATAGCCCGGTTCGAAATTCCCGGCACCTGAAGATGGCTTGAGCAACAAAGATGAGGACAATAGTCCGAATAATATAAATACTGGAAATACTATCTCATCTCAGAAATAAAGACAAATATATATATATATACAATTTTAAAAATGTCTAAACAGCATATCTTCATTTGTGAATAACTGAAACAGCAAAAACCACGAAAAATGATTTTTTTTTTCTGGAATAAAAATGTTGGAAGAAGTTTATATTACGTCAAGGACTTTCTCACCGACGTGACGTGGTTTCACTTTGTCATTTCTACAAATATTTTCATGGAAACTGGTCTGGCGAGCTTTGACCATGGAGCTCAGACTAAATGAATTTAAGCACGCTATTTAGATTGGCAAGAAGGCAGGCAGGACTTTCCGGGGACCGGTAAGAAGGACAGACCGGACCGCACGACGGCCACTACTACTACTATTACTACTCACTAGAAAGCGCCACACCGATCAGTCAGTCAGTCAGTTAAGTGCCATACGTGATACACCCTGGGGCGATCATGTCTCGAGAGAGACATGACTGATGGGGCAGAAGATTATCCCGCAGTAGTTTGCCATTGCTTTCTGCGGTAGACTGGTAGCCGACCAAGGCTATAGAACCCAATCTGTCCTATTATGTAACCCATAACTGGAGGGAAAAAACGGATTAATACCTTTCCCAAGGGTATTTGCGCGTAAGTGAATGCAATGAATTCGGCTGGAAATCGAACACGGCTCCACCGATTTTTTGTTCCGAGCCGATATCCACTGCACCACAATAGCCGCTCGTAAAGCGAGACTTACGAATCCGGCGCCTTTCGGGAAGACTTTCGCCCGCATCTTAGGACCGTCTCTTTCCTCTAGTTATGGGTTAAAAAACAGGACATATTAGGTTCTATAGCCCTATCTGGCAACCAGTCTACGGCAGAAAGTAATGGCAACCTACTGCGTGGTAATCTTCAGCCCAGTTAGTCATGTCACTTTTGAGACATGATCGCCCAAAGCTTGTATCACGTATAGCACTTAACTGACTAAACTGACTAGATTGGTATCTAGGTCCCACTTTTTTTTACTGTTGAAATAGTTAAATGCAACCGCCACTTCTACTCGAAGAGTTTTTTTCTTGCACTTTCCCCTCGTTTACTTGCTTCCCTGTTAACTACAATCTTCAAAAGTGCAAAGTCAGTCACCATTTTCTATCTTCTTGAATTTTGTTCATCGTTTACCCTTTCCTCAATCTTCTCTGTCCACAGTTTTTTTTCTCTCAGCAATGTAAATTGATGAGACCTTGCCGCCAGGCCAGTACTAGGCTTAAATTCATAATGTCTAGGTAGCAGAGTGAAAAGTTCATCAGAACGAAGCTGCTATTTATTAACCATCACAGACAATCGCTCCTACCACCCATTAGCATGGATCGGGCTAGTCTCCCTGAAAGCAAAACACTGCGCCTCCTCGGGTTAACTCTCTCAGCAGACCTCAGGTGGAATGACTATATCGAATCCGTTGCTAAATCCGCTGCTAAGAAGGTTGGCTCCCTGTGTAGGGACAGGACGTTTTTCCCGTCTGAATCCATTCTACACATATATAAATATACCATCCACTCGTGTATTGAATACTGCTGTCATATCTGGTTGGCTGCCCCAGCTATCCACCTCGGTATCCTTGACAAAATCCAGCGGGGAGTCTGTAATGTCACCGATTTCAACTTGGCAGCTCAGATGCAGTCACTCTCTCACCGACGTAATGTGGCTTCCCTGTGTCTTTTCTACAAATACTTTCACGGCTTCTCTCCTAATGAACTTAGCTCACTGGTGCCCCCTATGTATAAATTTACTCGAGCTACTAGTTTGGCAACTAGGTCCCATCCTTTAACAGTGAAACCAATAAAATGTAACCGCAACTTCTACACTATTAGCTTTTTTCTCGCACTTCCCACCTGTGGAATTTCCCTTCCGTATACTTGCTTCCCCGATAGCTACAATCTCCAAGAATTTAAATGTAAAGTCAATAGTCTTCTATCTCACTGACTGACATCTTTTCTCTCATGTTCTTTTCTCTATCCACTCTACTCTCATTCCATTAGTATTTTCATCCTTCTCTTACTCATTTCCTGACAACCCCTATAACCTGTCGCTCTTTCTCATCACTTTCCTCCTATGTAACTCCCTGCAAAACAGCAGCATTAAAACCGCCTTGCTTGTGGTGAATGATTAAAAAACAAAGTATTTATAGAAAAGTTAATTGGAATCTATAATACGTCGGTGGGAATCCAATATACCAGGTGAAGACCATTAATATTGCAGATTCTTTGAATTTTATCACTAACCCCTTAATGTATCATAAGAGCACCAGACCTAATGTGGCAGCAATATTGAATGCAAGAACAAATGGTAGACTTATTAATACGTAAGATAGATTCTGGCGAGAAAAATTGTCTAGCAAAATACATTAAAACAAATATCCGAGCTAGCAGTTGATTGTATATAATCTTTCCCTTCATGTCAGTGGAAAACATTAGTCCGAGAACAGCGATGAGTTACTCTACTGGAGGCTAGCACCAATCATGCTAAGGGAAAGCAAAAGAGTTCTCTCAGACGATTAAAAGAGAACATACCATTCCTTGCCTTAGGTAACAACAGATTATAGGTAATTTTAAAAACGGATGTAAATAACAGTAAATGTGTAAGAATAGAAAAATAATTAGATCAATGAATGGAAGATTAGCAAAAATAATAGATAGCTAAGAATCTCATATTAACATGTAAAACAAAAAATTAAAATTTAAAACAGATATACCGTTTCAATAAATTATATATTTCTGAAGCCTGAATCTTTTGAATTTATTTATAAATGAAATGTTATGTTACACGTAGCATACTAAAAACACGTCATATAATACTGATATGTCCCGGAAAGGGAAATACGCTCTCACACACTCTGGAAGAATGGTAGACTTTGAAAAACAGTAGCTACTCTGGCATCTACGCATCGTTCATTCATCAATGAACTAGAACACTCTCAGCTATTGGGTGTGTATAATGATAATATACACGCTACAATGTCTGCCTCCTTCTACCGAGCGCCCGTAGCTCAGAGGTAGAATCGCCGATGCCAATTCGGTCGGGTTTCAATCCTGGGTAAAAAGCAATCGGCTGTCTAATCGTACTGATGAGCTGTGATACAGCGAAACAGATCTGTCTGCGGATGGCTCTCTCTCTCTCTCTCTCTCTCTCTCTCTATATATATATATATATATATATATATATATATATATATATATATATATTATTCGAAGTAACTAAGTGGTTTTGGCAATGTAACCGAGCAGGACAATTTAGCAAGTAGCCGTAATGGACTGGTACTCATCGAAGTTGTAGGCTGTAGGCTTATGCAATAGGCGTAGTCTTAGGCGTCCCCGCTTTAGTTTGTTTTTATTGCTGACACCAGCCAATCATATTACTGTGAGAGCGAACCAAGGTGTATGCATATTCGTTACATCACCTACTAAAAAACATGTTGCTACAAAAATACTACAAAATACATTAAAAATACATTAAAATACATTTAAAATATATTAAAATACATTAAAAATACTACAAACTACATTAAAGGCACAGTGAATAAAGCGTGATTTGATCCAAAGAGTTGCGAATCCAATTTCTTGCTACAACAGTGGTGAGCAAAGAACTTAAAACAGAGAGCTAAATGGCGATAACTGAAACATCTGGACGTGGCATGACTCATAGAACGAATAAAAATCTGCTCCGGTGAACGAAATAAAATGTTCAGTTCAAAATTTCCATCACCTGAAGAAGGCCAGAGCGTACAACGGCCGAAACATCGTGAATATCTCAGAAATAAAGGACCACAGTTAGACTAATGTAAATAAAATAGGTAAATATCAATATCTAGAATAACATATAATAAATTTATACTCACACTGTTTATTGCCATATTAAGATATCCTAAAACCCCACCAAACAACAGTTGCGTTATAATAAATATATTAGAAAGACATTAACTTAATAGTATAATCTGACATAGTGTACAAATATGACGTCTGTACTCGTCAGATGTTGCATGACCACCATTGGCAAAAAGGCATTGACTTAATGCAAGATGTTACGCATTTTGTGCCGGTGAACCTCATGCGAAGGTTTGTTTGCCGGATACACAAGACCACAAAGACTGTTACTCAAGAAGCTCCTTTTTTATACACCGTGTTTTTTTTAGGACGGAGGCCGTCACGACACTCCACATCTTTCTTTCCATTGTATTTCTTAATAGGTTGTGTCGAGTTCTTTATCATTGCGCTGTTCTGCCATCCCATCAAGTACGTCACGCGCTGCTTTCGTCTGTCGTTCTTTCTCTCTATCCGCCCTGTGAATATCAGATTTTCCAAGCCCTCTTTCTTCATTACGTGTCCTAGGAATTTCAGCTGCCTTACACCATCCCAGTACGCGACTATAACTATCCCATATGCAACTTTGACTATCCCAATACGCGACTTTGACCATCCCAATATACTACTTTGACCATAGCGGTACGCGACTTTGACCATCCCAATACGCGACTTTGACCATCCCAATACGCGACTTTGACCATCCCAATATACTACTTTGACCATACCGGTACGCGACTTTGACCATCCCAATACGCGACTTTGACCATCCCAATACGCGACTTTGACCATCCCAATACGCGACTTTGATCATCCCAATATACTACTTTGACCATACCGGTACGCGACTTTGACCATCCCAATACGCGACTTTGACCATCCCAATACGCGACTTTGACCATCCCAATACGCGACTTTGACCATCCCAATACGCGACTTTGACCATCCCAATATACTACTTTGACCATACCGGTACGCGACTTTGACCATCCCAATACGCGACTTTGACCATCCCAATACGCGACTTTGACCATCCCAATACGCGACTTTGACCATCCCAATATACTACTTTGACCATACCGGTACGCGACTTTGACCATCCCAATACGCGACTTTGACCATCCCAATACGCGACTTTGACCATCCCAATACGCGACTTTGACCATCCCAATATACTACTTTGACCATACCGGTACGCGACTTTGACCATCCCAATACGCGACTTTGACCATCCCAATACGCGACTTTGACCATCCCAATACGCGACTTTGACCATCCCAATATACTACTTTGACCATAGCGGTACGCGACTTTGACCATCCCAATACGCGACTTTGACCATCCCAATACGCGACTTTGACCATCCCAATACGCGACTTTGACCATCCCAATACGCGACTTTGACCATCCCAATACGCCTTCGGATCGCAGTATCGCACTCTCCATCTTCTGTGCCCGATTGATTATGGTATTACTAAATTGCATTTGGCAATATGTGCTCCTCTTTTTGCTGATGACCATGCATTCAGTGTTCTTCTAGTTTATATTTAGTCCTTTCTGCTTACTTTCCTTCGCTGCATTCTGTTGGAGGTTTTGTAGTTTCCTTTCTGGGTCTGCTATCAACACCGTATCATTTCTGTATCTTATATTGTTATGATTCTGGCTGCAAATAATGAATCCTGGTAGGGTTTGTAGTTCTCCCGGAATTGGTTCGCTGTACGTTAAGTGCCATATGTGATACACGCTTGGGCGATCATATCTCAAAAAGAGACATGACTGACTGGACCAAAGATTTTCCCTTAATTGGTTGCCATTATTTTCTGCGGTAGAGTATTTGCCAAGCTAGTCTGTAGAATCTAGTGTACACTGCTATTTAACCCATACCTGGGAAAAGAAGTGGTGGATTAATATGATTATTTAAAATCTGTTCTTGCTTTTTTTTTTTTTAAATGCGTTTCTCGGTAGCAATTATCACAATCTTGGAACGCCAGTCACAGAGAGCGTATGTGCCCGCCATATTATCTGACTCATCGAAATATTTTCTTAGTGTGTCTTTAAATGTTGGTTACGTTTGTCATCCACTTAGATTTCGTTTTTGTTTTTAAAGTAGGGGAATAAATAAATGAATGAAGGTAGGTTTATGGGGTATTGATTTCGGTATCGATCTTATAGATTCCTGGTTAATGATCTCATAAAATCAAATGCGTTTTTTTCTTTTCTTTTCACTGGTCAGTCTTTATTTAAATGTCTGAATTTTACTTTAGCAAAAAAAAAAAAAAAAAAAAAAAAAGAAGCACTTTTTTATCTATTACACTTTTTGAACTTTTCGTTGTGGTGCAGTGGATATCGGCTCGGAAAAAGTAATCAGGGAGCCGAGTTCGAATTCCAGTTGAATTCCTTGCTTTCACTTACGCACAAGTACTCTTGAGAAAGGTATTAATTTGTCTCTTCTCTCCAGTTATGGGTTAAACAACAGGACATATTAGATTATATAGCCTTGACTGGCAACCAGTCTACCGCAGAAAGTTATGGCAACATACTGCGGGATAATCTTCTGCCCATTCAGTCATGTCTCTTTCGAGACATGATTGCCCAAGCGTGTATCACGTATGTCTTTACCTGACTGACTGAAATACTTTTGCTATAAAAGTAACCAATATATTATTTTTTTAAATATTTAAGTTCATATTTTTCTTCTCTTCCACTGAACACTTCATTGAATGCTTACTAGACAAATATTCTACGAAGAACTATTTAGTTTGATCGTAAGGGAGAAGCACCCAGTATAGAGCGGTCTCATAGCATTAGATAGTGTTTACGATATAATAATAACTTAAGCTACCTGCCTGCTAACAAATTTAAACCGGAGGTCGGTGTATATCTTAAACTTATCAATTTCCTTTAATTTTGATATTATGGTCACTAGAAACAGTCCCATCAGCCAGGGGGCATTATCTTCCGATAATATATATATATATATATATATTGTTTTACAACGACGATTATGTCTATTTGGTTGTCTGAAGAATGGGGTCTGTTCGAATGTTGAAATTACACAAGATCTTGACTTTTCATTTCCGATCACTTCCTCCGTTTTAATATTATTATTATTATTATTATTTCATTTTTTATCATAATTCGATTTCTGCTATGGTCGCACTACCTACCTAGTCTGCGGAAAGACCTAAGGCAGGTCGTGATGTGTTGTTATTGCTCCATTTCATGTTTTTTTTCTATTTGCCCTAACATCCCTAAAGTTACATAGACAATGTTTTCTTTAGAGTGTGGGCTGTACTTATCAGGACAATTTTTTGTACATCTCTTAACCTTGGGTTTCCAGGGATTCTTTCAATGTGTTGTTTTGTTTCATTTTTTATCATTCCAAGTGCACCTATTATCACCATTATTATTATTGTTATAACTATTATTCGAACAGGATAGGGTGATAAACAGAAATTTAAAAAATGAATAAAAAAGAAACGCCAAAATTATTTTTATCAAAAAAATAAAATAAAGGAAAAGGGCAGAGGAAATCTAATCTTTAAATAATATATATATATATATATATATATATATATATATATATATATATCGAAATAAAAGTGTGTAGCCTAATATTACTAAACATTCTGGTAATATTAAGCCACACAATTTTATTTCGATAATTAAATTTTGCATCTATAAATATATCTTTAAATACATACATACATACATACATACATACACACACACACACATATATATATATATATATATATATATATAGGGGAAAAACCAAGACGTAGATTAATATTTTTATATTTCATGTCGGTGCTCTTCACACACACACACACACACACACACACACACACACACACACACACACACATATATATATTATAGCCCGGCGTTGCCCATGCAACTCAGAACATTTTTTAATTAGATGACTGCTTGTCGTCGCCCTCTCACTTTAAAACACTGTTATATAAAAAATAAATATATAAAAAGTTATTGTTTAAAAATTCCATTAAAATATTCCATTTTCTTTTGTTTTGCATATACGTGAGTTGATGTTTTGTGTGACACTGGAAAAAACATTGCATTTGTTTTGCTTTCAAAATTGCGAGGGAAAATATTAACATTTTTTGTTGACTAAACAAATTTCAGAAATTTTCGAAGATTATTTAAAAATGTAGACATTTAAATTTAGAGGAAAATGTTACATTAATGCCACAGGAATTACAGACAGTCGATTTCCTACATGAAATATTTAGCGGAAAAAAGATATACTTTTTAAAATTTTATTTACTGAAGTATGAAATATTAAATCTGAAATAAAAAGACTTGAATAATTAAATTAACCATTGGCACGTTGTTTTTTTTTTGTTTTTTTTTTGTTTTTTTACATATTTTGATTTTGTTTGAAAAAACACTTTTTTAAATATTTCTTTTGTTTCAAAATTACGCAGAAAACTATTCACATTTTTTGTTGACCAGATGAATTTTGAAAACGTCGGAATAAAAATTAAATATGAAGGATCATTTTTTTTTTAGTCGCGTTTGATTTCTGTAACGTAATCTAGCAACCACTTCAGATCTTGGCTGTTTTACGAAGCAAATGTAAACAATCGGCTCCATTGGCCAAAAAGTGCGAAAGGGGAAATTGCTGAACTTAAACTCAAAAACATATGTCGACCTGGCTTCCCTGTAGATATGTGTCCCTAGAAAGTTTGAATGGCGTAGCTTAAAAAATGTAGGTGTGCATAGATTACAGTCACACACTGACTCACAGATTGCCTTTTATATAAAGAGATATTCTTGAATTATATTGGTGCTTAGTGCCAAAATTGCTAGTTTTTCAGTAGTTTACTAATGGGCACGTTCCTTGTCATAAACTGCTCGATATCGATATAAAGCGTTATTAGTATTAATTAATAAATTTTTTTCATCCTACATAAGCCGTGTTGTTTCAGTCATACCGACTTAGTGAAGTTTCGTGAAGGCATCCTTTTGATGTCTTCACTCTTCAGGAGTTTTTCTTCTTCTGAGAGTCTTGAAGATGAAGACGGTGAGGATGGTCATGCAGTATTGATAACGAACAACTGCAAACATATTTTGAACAACAATCGGCACTGCGACAATCTCACTCTATTTACTGTGTACTGAAAAGGTAAAATAGCTCGATAAATAGGTTCCTCATGATCTCAATGAAAATCAATACCTGAGGCGTTTTGAAGTGTGCTAGATGCTCTTTCTGCGAAATACCAATGATGACTTTCTTGACAGAATAGTCACTTGTGATGAAAAGTGGATTCTTTATTTTTGTGGATCTTCGTCGCCAATTTGTTGTGGAGTTATGGCGAAACTTCGCCGCAAAATTGTAATGACAGGTTTGGTCCGGAAATAAGACACGGAACAAAAAGGTAAGTTAAAAACAGTGTATTAGTATAACAAGAAACAAGATATTCAAAAGAAGTGTTAATAATAACTAACTAGAAATAAGTAGGTTTGAAGGTATTATTACGCTGCTTATTGCCTGACTAGTAGATATCATCAACTGCCGTTAACTGCTCTCTTGGAAGTCACGCAGGTAATTATATATAACAACAGAAAGAGTCCATTCCTAGTTTTAGTGACCGGTTTGTACCGGAAGTAGGACACGGAACACAGGAGGTAGGTTCAAAACAGTGTATTAGTATAACAAGAAACAAAATATTATAAATTGATTGGTGAATGTCTGGTAGTCTACAATTTCTGTTAATCACGACATCTTTCTCAAAGTCAATCAAACATTAATGCAGACTTTACTACAATCATATTGCTGAAATGCATGACCGCCTGCAAAAAATGGAATTGCATTAGTGAATTGACTTAGCCTAATTCTGCTCTAATTTCAACATTTCTACAATTAATTTTTCAAGATCCAAATAACGTTTTAGATTTGTAATAACGTAATACTTCAATAGCAATAGTAAAAATACCAATAATACATTTTCATAGTAAAAGATTACTAGCAATATATTTGTATAAAAGAAATTATGCATGACCCCAAGCATTTCAGCATTCAGTTAAGTGCCATACGTGATACACGCTTGCGCGATAATGTCTCTTTCGAGACATGACTGACTGGGCAGAATATTGTCCCGTGGTAGGTTGCTATTACTTTCTGCTATAGACTGGTTACCAGCCAAGGCTATAAAACCCAATCTGTCCTGTTATTTAACTCATAACGCAAGGGAAGAGACGGATAATAATACCTTTCCCAATGCTATTTGCGCGTAAATGAATGCAAGGAATCCAACTGAAATTCGAACTCGGTTCCCCGATTTCTCGTTCCGAACCGATATCCACTGCACCACAATGCACATTAAATGACCAATAAGGACTTGATATGCCTCTAGACAAGGAAAGAAATAAATAACAGACAAAAAGAACACTATGTTTTACTCTTTTAATTAATTAACTCCAAACAAGCCAACAAAGCCATTAAGAAGCAAAGGGCTACTGAGTGTGAAAGAATATAAGAAAACGAAAAGAATATAAGAATATAAGAATATAAGAAAACGAAAAGAATATAAGAATATAAGAATATAAGAAAACGAAAAGAATATAAGAATATAAGAATATAAGAATATAAGAAAACGAAAAGAATATAAGAATATAAGAATATAAGAATATAAGAAAACGAAAAGAATATAAGAATATAAGAATATGAGAAAACGAAAAACAGAATTAAGGACGAAGAACAATTAATGAATAGAAGTTAAGATAACGATTGACATTACATCTAAATTTTTGAAGATCAGACTTGACTGAAAAGCTCTCCACAAGCGAGAAGTACGACTGAAGAAACTGCAAGCATAGAACCTACAGTTGCATCTAACTATTTCAAATATAAAAACTATGAAACCTTTCTAAGAATCTATTACAGCGCCTAAAATCATAGTCTAGGCACCATAGAGAAAATTGAATCAGAACAAGCTTCATTATAGTGATATAAAAGCAACTGAAGCCGAGATTCCAGGTCAAGACTAATGACATTGCAGATTTTTGGAGGATTTTACTTAGAATCCGAAAGTGACAGTAGAAATTATAATTATGATATATAATGTGGAAAGAGGGCTTGGAGAACCTGACACTCATAGGGCATATTGAATGTAAAGAAAAACAGCGAATAACATTCTTAACGAGATTGTGTAAATGGTTGACCAAACAAGGATTAGGATATATGGCAAAAAGACAAATTTTACTAAGAGCTACAAAAGACACGAAATTGTGGAAAGCCATGATCCAACACATCCTGAATGGACACGACGCATTAAGCAATAATAATAATAATAATAATAATAATAATAAGAAGAAGAAGAAGAAGAAGAAGAAGAAGAAGAAGAAGAAGTTAATTTTTGAACGTAAGATGTGTGCCTGTCTTATGCACACGAAATTCACGTGTCGTCTGCTTTAATATCGTCTGTTGGAATCAATTTTGTTCTGTATTTTCAAATACCACACTTCAAATTTAAATTTTCTATTAAAATAATCGCCCTTAGTTCTACCGTTGTTTCTTTCTTTTTTTCTTTCTTAGCATTATAACCCTATTTCATTTGACGTTAATTTCTTGAAGCTTCCAAATCAGTTATCTTGGGAATACATCTTTAATTTCTCTACTGATAAAATGCTTGCAAGCACACACCCGAGAAATAGCCAACTTTAGGGTTTTAACAAGCAGAACTGTATGGAATATGCTTAATTTGATTTACAAACATTTGCATTTTTATATTTTATCTTTTCTTTTGTCTTTATTTATTTATTTATTTTTTTAATCTTTCAACTTTAGAGATTAGATATTCGCCTTGAAAGCAGATTACGTTTCTTTTCAACGCTATTTTCACTCGGGGTATACAGAAAGTCTCTTTGTGTGAACGATGTCATTTGAAAAACTGTACTTTTCCCATAATAAAAGAAAACATCGATTTGGGCAAAGACAATTTCACTTGTAAATTCGCCCTGCAGGAAATTAACTGAAAAATTATCGTACAATTAAAAATTAATTTGTGACGACAAAAACAATGTAATTGCATCGAGACAGGAGAAGGAATACAGAAGATTACACAAGACTGCGTACATGGATGGAAAGATAGGAATTATCTGGTGTATGACAGTATAATTTGAGCTTGAAAAGCAAAGGTCTATGAGTCTCTGTGTGTGTGTGTGTGTGTGTGTGTGTGTGTGTGTGTGTGTGTGTGTGTGTGTGTGTGTGTTTTACTCTATCTGAGTCCGGAAGATGATGCTCATTTTTTTGCAAATCTTCATGTGTTGTTATGAATGTGTGTAAATTTATACAAATTTATCTGCCCCTTATTTGAGATTATAAATCACATGTTTGTACCGACACTGCTGACTATCTGTCTCTCCCTATTTTAGACTCTATCTCTCTCTCTGTCTTACTATCTCGCTGCGTGTCTCTATCTATCTATATATCTATCTATATATATATATATATACAGTCATCCGCAGACACATCTGTTTCGCTGTATCACAGCTCATCAGTACGGTTAGACTCCGATTGCTTTTAACCCAGGATTGAAACCCAACTGAATTGGCGTCAGTCGGCGATTCTACCTCTGGGTTATGGGCGATCGGTAGAAGAAAGCAGATTTTTTAGCATGTATATTATCATTATACACGCCCAATAGCCAGAGTGATCTAATTCATTAGTGAATGAGCGATGCGTACATGCCAGTGTAGCTACTGTTTTTTCAAAGTCTACCATTCTTCCAGAGTGCTCAATCAGAGTGTGAGAGCGTAAATATATATATATATATATATATATATATATATATATATATATATACTCATTCACATAAAGCCTGCTTTGCTGTATCACAGCTCATCAGTGTTGCTAGACATCCGATTGGCTCCAGCCGGGATCGAAACTCAACCAATTTAATATCAGTCATAAATTCAATCCCTAAGCTATCGGCGCACAGCCTAAAGAGGATATATACATATATAGATATATAAATGAATCTTTATTTTTTTAACATTATTATTATGTTTTTTAATGGATACTACTATCTACGTGAAAAGTCTGTATATATATATATATATATATATATATATATATACAGACTTTCCACTCAGATAGGAGTATCCATTAAAACACACACGAACACACACACACACATGTATATATATATATATATAGTTAAACAGTACATTAAAAAAGATGAAGAGAGTTTTCACTCAAATACGAGCAATCATTAAAAAATAACAATGTTGAACAAATAAAATTCAAATATGACGGCTCATGCCAATTTCGTAAATTTCCATATAATTTTGTAATATATATATATATATATATATATATATATATGTGTGTGTGTGTGTGTGTGTGTGTGTGTGTTATGACCTAAGGGCCATAGAAAGATAACACGCACTTGGATATAAGGTTGAATAGTATATTCTCAGAAAACGTAGTACAAAGTTAAACGTTGACTGGAGAGTACTTCCACTCGCAGCGTCTTGACTCACTCATTGACTCTTTCTGTGGCTACTACACAGTGACATATCACTCAGAGTTGGTAGCTATATTATAAAGGTGTGAAAGGTTCCTTCAATAATTTGTTATCTTTTTAACTGGGACAATTTATCAAAGCAAATATAAGGGTTTTATTTTGTAACAAATATTTACATACAAGAGCAAAAATGTTATTGTTTTTTTAAACATTTTTGTAGAAGGATGCTTTTGAAAAAAGCATCCTTCAGCATCTATTCAGCAAGTTAGATGATAAATCAAGCAAGGACCTGATGTGATTCATCAGTGTGATGAGATACAGCTGAAACGAAATTAAATAGCGGGTTTATATATATATATATATATATATATATATATGTGCTAGTATATATATATATAAATGCTCGTATATATATATATATATATATATATATATATATATATATACTAGCATTTAAATTATTTTGTATTAGGATTGCTTAATGGGTTAAATGTTTGAATAACATTATTAGGTTATGGATTTAACCTTTTTCTATTAATTATTTTGTGTTTCTGTGGTCACGCATTTTGGCTTGGGATAGTATTAATGTTTCATTGAATAATAAACACATATTTATATTTTATAATCTTCTCCTTCAAATAGTGTTCCTGGAAGAAATATATAAGTTCAAATGTCTTTTGAGAGATTGTATCTCTGATATAAAATAAGTATATATGTTGATTATGAAGTAAATTTTGATTATAATGTCTTAATATCTTTTTTTTTTTTTTACAATTACTAAAAAATGAAAATATCTTAATCAAAATTTACTTCTTAACCAACGTAAAGAATTAATTAGCAAGTTTTGTCATCGGAGTAAACTTAAACTTCCTTAAAAAAGTTTTAACTATTCTCTTCCTTCCAATTTAATAGTTTTATTTTTAGCCTAAATTTCTTGGTATCGGTTAAAATTTAAATTTAGACACCTGATACCCTTATGTTTATTCCCACCGTCTACCTTTGAATTCTCGAGCAAGGTGCTTTCCTCAACTCTTAAAAAGGTTTTCAACTATTCGATTTCTCTTCGATTTCTTGACTTTTTCTTAACCCATCTTCCCTACCTCTTCTTTTTCTTTACTAACCAATATTTCCGGTATACGAGAATTTCTTCATTTTACGTCCGATTTTGGTTGAACAATGCAGGTTCAAGTAACTTGTTGAGATAGCTATTCTCCAAATGATGAATTTGAATCATATTTAAGACTGTGTGCTTCTTTGTATTACAACAGTTTCCATAAGCTTGAGTATTTCCTTGCACTTTCCGCTAATTTGATATATTCTTTTTGTTTTCTATTAAATCTTATCGTATGTTAAAGCTATTTTTTCAAATCATTTACGAGAAAGATGTTGCTATCATCATTACATGAGTAATTATAGTAGAAGAGTCAGTAAAAAGCCAATTCTCTAACCAGATATCATTCTGCAGAGAAAGACTCTCCTATCTTCAGCACATATTTTAACTGTGCAAGCATATAGAAATCAATTTCACAAACTCTTAGTATATAGTTAATATGTTAAACAGTATACTTGGACTTTACCACTTTTCCCAGATATACACAAATATATTTCTAATATCATGATAGATAAATACAGTGACAGACAGACAGAAATATATATATATATATATATATATATATATATATATATATATATATATATATATTAATGCAGGTTTCATTGAATAATATAGACAAGTTTTGTATATTAATTTTGTGTAGGATCCGTTCATACCGTCTGATATACTTGATGGTGATGTCGTTGAAAGACAACAAAAAATCACAGTAATTGTTGATTTTTTTATCGGGTCTAAGCTTTCGGCTCACATAAGCCATTAAAGTAAATATTAACACACAGTAAACATAGAACATTTAAGTTATTAACAATAAAGAGAATTGAATTGAAAATATAAGTCCATCAGTACCGTGGCGGATGGCCGAAGACAGTAACAAAATAGTGGCGTTGTGGTCCCTGGTCTGATTACAGACATTTGAGTACGTTATTGGAAATATCAAAATTCATTGTATTCAATATACATATATATAGTCTGCCTCCTTCTACCGAGCGGCCATATTTCATAGGTAGAATCGCCGACTGACGCCAATTCGGTCGAGTTTCAATTCTTGGTAAAAGCAATCGGATGTCTAACTGATGAGCGCAACAGATCTGTCTGCGGATGAACATTTACGCTCTCACACCCTGATTGAGCACTCTGGAAGAATGGTAGACTTTGAAAAAACTGTAGTTACTCTAACATTTACGCATCGCTCATTCAGTAATGAATTAGATCACCCTGACCTCTGGCATATGATACATCATACGCCACTAATCCGATCACCCATAGCTCAGAGGTAGAATCGCCGACTGACGCCAATTCGGTCGGGTTTCAATTCTGGGTAAAAGCAATCGGATGTCTAACCGTACTGATGAGCGAAACAGATCTGTCTGCGGATGACTACACACACACACACACACACACACACACACACACACACACACACACACATATATATATATATATATATATAATACTATATTCTACTGTAAAATCGAATGCGAGTTTTCATGTTTATCGGTTACGCATCCTTGTCTTCTCTACTTGAGATAGTAAGCTATTCCATTTTATTGTAACATATGGCATACAGATGTAATATTTCATGTGTAAATATGACAGGTTATACAATACATCGCGTTTAAATTCTTTTCTTTGGCAACAGCTTTCTTTAGTTATTTATACAGTTACTGGTTTAAAAGACGACATTTATAACGCAACAATCAAAGTAACTGTATAAATAAAATAGCTAGAGAAAATAACGCTCATAGGATGTAATGAATGCAGGATTATCAGGGTGCAACGGCTAATCACCTACTTAACGTGCTTTAATGAAAGTATGAGAAAAGACAATGATAGACGTTAGAAACGCATAAGTTATTCTGAGTAACAAAATATCGGAGGTTGTGGAGACCCACAGTTAAAAGAGCAACAGTGTCCTCAAAGATAACACATTAAAGAACAATGACCTACGTAACTGCAAGTTTTTAAAAACTTTGCCTATATTTTTGATAGTATGGACAATTAAAATCGGCAGAAGAATAGATAGATAGATAGATAGATAGATAGATAGATAGATAGATAGATAGATAGATAGATAGATAGATACTTCTTCTACCTCCCTAAATCCCATCTACCTTCACCTAAATCTCACCCACCTCTTATGCTGTCTTGGGTATACTCGGTAACCTGATTTTTCTCTCACTGTAACCCCACTGCACACCAGTGACTCCTGCCTTACTTGGGTTGAAATTATTATTAAAAAAAATGATCAGGTTAAGATAGATAGATAGATAGATAGATAGACAGATAGACAGATAGATAGACAGATAGATAGATAGATAGATAGATAGATAGATAGATAGATAGATAGATAGATATTAACATATTAAGTAAGACAGATAAATGGATATGAACATATTAAGATACTTATCTCGCTACATTGACAGAAAGAAAGAAAGAAAGAAAGAAAGAAAGAAAATGAAAGCATTGTTTTATAAACAAACATTTATTCTATCTCTGCGTGTCAGTGGCCTTCTTATGTTTGTTCTCTCAGCCAATAGACCTATGCCCTGACTCCTGGACTACACCCGGCCGCTCCACCTGACACCCAACCTCTCGGTTGAAGACAAGCATTGTCAAGCTCCTACGCATCTGATTGTCCTAGTTTGCCTCCGTGTGAACATATTTCTTCAGGGATATTCTTCTTTTACAATTATACAAAGAATGCAGGAAGTGCCACTTTAGTTCAATTTTTTTGTTTTTTTCAGAATATCGATTAATAGTTTCAATCAATATAGACTTTTTAAAGATACCCCACCCAGCGTAATTCTGTGCATATCAAGGTGTTGTGAAAAGTAAAATCACCCCTCCACATCCAGCCAATATTTTTTCGTTTATTTGTTCTTGACATCTTTGTTTAAAGAAATATTTTTATTTATTTTTCTTTCTTTCTTTCTTTCTTTCGTAGTTTTTACTTTTTATTTCTTTTTTTATTGATTTTTTCTTACTCTTTTTTCATTTTTCTTTTTTTTTGTTTTAATTTTTTCTTTCTTCTTTCTTTCTTTCTTTCTTCCTTAATTTTTCTTTTTTCCTTTCTTTTTTATAATTTTTTATCTTTATTTGTTAATTTTTCATTCTTCTTTCTTTTTCTCTCTTTCTTTTTTCTTTCTTTTTTTCTTTTTTCTTTCTTTCTTTCTTTCTTTCTTTCTTTCTTATTATCTCATACATTTCAAACTATGCAATTCTGTTTGTTTTTAGCATGTTTCTTTGTTTCTTTTCTTTATTTTTCTATTCCGTCATAATTATAATCTTTCTTTCTTTCTTTCTTTCTTTCTTTCTTATTTTCCTGTCAATTTTATTTATTTATTTATCTATTTATTAATTATTTTACTGCCACTCTTTCTTTCCTATTTACCTTATTTTCTTATCAATCTTTCTTTCTTTCTTAATTTTTCTTTCTTTCTTTCTTTCTTTCTTAATTCTTTCTTTCTTTAGACCTGTTCACGTCAAACATGTGGCGGCCACAATATGATGGGTTATTAAAGCACTGGACGGAGATGCAGTCGACGCATTCTTAACCGGAACATAACAAGGCTCATGTTGGATTCTTGTTTTATTTTTCCTTACGTGTAAATTTCTGTGACTAATTGAAGAATGTTGCTGAGTAGATTCCCGTTGCGTTCTTCCCGATTTTGTGGATGTAAAATATCCCTTCTCTTAGGCTGGATTTCAAACAAGACTAGATTTTGCCAACGTAAGTTTACTAATATCAATTTTATCTTGAAAATTTGACATTATATATCGCTACGTGAATGTTGTTGTAATTACATAATACTAGCAGTATAGTCCGGCGTTGCTCGGGTGTAATGAAAGCTTTAAAACTAATCCGTGGTCCTGGAGCTCAGACTCAGCCTAAAGAATATTTGTGAAGTTTAGTGAGAATCGGATAAAAATTGTGGATTTGTATAAAGGACATACAGACAGATAACCAGACACACACACAAACATCTTACTTTTATATATATATATATATATATATATATATATATATATATATATATATATTATTGATTTTCTGCACTATTGTAAGAACTGCAAGCTTGAAACTTTTGAATATCGTTTCTTATGTCTTTGTCTATGAGTGTATCAAATTTGATTAAAATCGGACCACTCCTTCTATAATCCGATGTTTTTGATTATTGATTTTCGATATTTATCGGGGTACTTCGACACAAAACCTAGCTACGAACACTCAGAGACGCTTATAGTACAACTGTGTAAATTTTCAAGAAAATCGGTTCAGCCATTTCGGAGTCTGTAGGTAACGGATACAGACACACACACACACACACACACACACACACACACACACACACACACACACACACACACACAAAGTTCCATTTATAAATAAGTTTAAATTAGATTAGGCTTACGGGCTATCACGTTGAATACACCGGTTTTCGCTCGATCACCGAAGTTAAGCAACGTTGAGCCTGGTCAGTACTTAGATGGGTGACCGCTTGGGAATACCAGGTGCTGTAAGCATATAGTGACGGATGTGCATTGTGGTGCAGTGGATATCGGCTCAGAAAGTGAAATCGGTGAGCCGAGTTCGAATTCCAGTTGATTACCCTGCATTCACTTAAGTATCCTGGGAAAGGTATTAATCCGTCCCTTCCCTCCAGTTATGGATAAAATAACAAGGGTAGGACTTGGGGAGACTGCCCTTAAAAATAAATCCCAATGAATCTTGATACTCGAAAAGTAAAATGTATTAGTAGACACAAAAAATTATATAAAAAACAACAATGAATTGTTGAAAGAAAAATGTATTACCAGCAATAAATAAATAAAGTTTAGTTGGTATTAAATGACCCGCCGAGGTTGATGTGCCATAAAAACAAAACAACCAACCAACATAATATTATATTTAGAATAATTTCCGTTTTTAATCCACTGTAGGTGAATGGTTACAGGGAATCACGAAGGGAAGAAGTTATCCTTTCTCGACTCTGTATTGGACATACTAAAATAACTCATCTATTCATACTGGAAAAAAAGGAACCGCCATTGTGCACAGCTTGTCATGCCCCTTACACTGTAATCCACTTCATGATGGACTGTGCTGACTTTTCATCTATACGAAAATAGTATTACAACACAAAGACAATAAAAGAACTATTTGAACACACCAAGATAGACCATTTAATGACACATTTAAAGAAAATAGGACTACACAATAAAATTTAATTAAAATAAAAATGTATACAATCTAATGTGTACAACCACTCTAATGTATGCAACAACTTCAAAACAAATATGATCCCCAAATACAAAAGCTGACCCCTAAATGACCATCTCTGTGCAGGGCCCGGAAGTTTTTCCAACCTGAATCTATCCTGCACATATACAAATCTACCATCCGCCCATGTATTGAATATTGCTGACATATCTGGTCGGGTGCCCCTGCTGCTCTCCTTGGGCTTCTTGACAAAATTCAAAGGAGGATCTGTAATGTCGTTGATACTGACTTGGCAGACCGGCTGCAACCACTCTCTCACCGGCGTGATGTGGCTTCCCTGTGCCTCTTCTACAAGTACTTTCATGGCTTCTGCTCCGATGAGCTTAGATCACTGGTGCCGACTAAGCGGGAATTTACACGAGATACTAGATTAGCAACTAGGTCCCACCCTTTTACAGTTAAACAGATAAGATGTAACCGTAAATTCTACTCCAACAGCTTCTTTTCTCGCGCTTCCCGCCTGTGGAACTCAAGTCTGCTTTCCCGACAGCTACAATCTCCAGGTATTTAAATGTAGGGTCAATAGACACCTCCTATCACACTAACTCCCAATTATTCTCAGAACACTCTCATCAACCCAACCCTCATTCTCGGTATCCTTACCCGCCTATCACCCACCTTCTGACATTTCCTATATTTAATCATCCTTTCTCCACTCTATGTAGCCCCCTGCGCAGTAGTGGCAGTGACATGCCTTGCTCTGGGTGAAACGCTTATAAAAAAAAAAATGGTTGATGGGTTGTTAAACTCAAACCAAACCAAACTGTTTTTGTTTCTCACCTCAATTTTTTTAAAACATAGTACAATTATATTTCATTCAAATATATATTGACCATTATTTGCAATGAATTGTTGCCACCTCTCAGATATCTTTTAAGATTTTGATCTTTTTTATTTACAGTATAATTCACTCTGTACGAGGTCCGGGGGCCACTCGTGGTTGAGGGTTTCATTAAGGGGTAGCTTATATGGTTAAGAGGTGAAGATAACAGTTGACTCTAGACATGAGCACGTCAAGTTTGTAGCGATCGGGGGAACATCCTCTTGGGATGTGCTTCGTGAGGAGAAACTGTAAGTGGAATAGCTGATCCTAGCCATGAAGATCAGACCTGGTGGAACCAGGTGATGTAGTTCGTCCGAGCACTTTTCACGGTAGGAGCAACAAAGCAGTGAGAGACTCGCTACATACCGCCTGTGAGAGAGAGGTTGGGGCGTTGAAAATAATTCTTCTCCAAAAAGACGCTTTTGAAGTCTATCAAGAGTAGAAAGTGATATCTGGATATAAGCCTCCCAGATATGGTAAAAGTAGTCTATTTTCAGCTTGATTTGACTGAAAAAATATGAAGCTAGAGAATGGCATGCGGAGTCAGGTACCTTTATGATATATCCCGGAAAGGAATATCAGGGAAAAGAATAGTGTAAGAATAATACTTAACACTGAAGATAGATTAGAAGAGATTTATTATACAACAGTACACTAAACCAATAGACGTACAAGAACAATCAGCGAATAGTAACAGGAATAACGATCAAGTAGAAAATGTCTCCGCCTATGACCTATGTTTCCGTCTAGTGACGTATGCTGACGTATTCCAGTAGTTCGCTCTAGTCACAGTCTTTTATAGACTAGACCATATCCATTACGGGGTAGGCTAGGATGTTCCTCTACAACACTTTAGGAACGGTAGAGGGAGCCGATCACTTTATCACTTTATCTGCATCTTTAGCGATGGATTGTATATAAGAATTCCACTTGCGGTCCAACGTGAGTCTGAGGCCCAATATCCTTTCAAGGGGCTTCATCGAGGGCACATTCATTCATCGTAACTAGTAGTAGTTCGGGGTCTGATCGGAGGTGTGGAATGTAACCAGTTTGATTTTAGAAGCATTGAATGTAATCAGCCACTTTTCCCCCATCAAAAATTTAGTATTAGATTAGAAAAGTGGTCAGCTGTCAATATCTGATCGTTAAGACATTTGAAAATACGCTCGTATACTGTCGTATCATCTGCATAGGTGTTTACAAAAGGACAAAGTATATTCTTAGTTAGATATTAAAGTTGACTTATGTTAATCAGAAAGAGGGTTGTTCCGAGAAGTATCATTTGAAAATACGCTCGTATACTGTCGTATCATCTGCATAGGTGTTTACAAAAGGACAAAGCATATTCTTAGTTAGATATTAAAGTTGACTTATGTTAATCAGAAAGAGGGTTGTTCCGAGAAGTATCATTTGAAAATACGCTCGCATACTTTCGTATCATCTGCATAGGTGTTTACAAAAGGACAAAGTATATTCTTAGTTAGATATTAATGTTGACTTATGTTAATCAGAGTGTTGTTCCGAGAAGTGGCACCTGGTGAACGTCTGCTTTGACTACCAGAGCCCCGAAGGATTAGCTGTTAATAACTAATTTAAGAGATCTACTTGTTAGGAGGGATTTTATAATAGAGAAAACTTTCCCGTGATTCAATATCCGGAGAGCTTGTGTAGAAAAACTTTGCATCACACCTTGTCGAAGGCCTTCGAGATATATGGTCCTTGTGGTATGTGTATCCTCAGGGAACTCACTAATTCAGTATGTAATGGTAATTATGACGTCTGAATTAGATTCAGTCAGTTAATTGCCATACGTGATACATGCTTGGGCGATCATGTATCTTTCGAGACATGACTGACTGGGCAGATGATTATCCCGCAATAGGTTGTGTAGTAAAACTTTCTCGATATCTCGAAAGACATGACTGAATGGGAAGAAGATTATCCCGTAGTATCCATTAATTTCTGCGGTAGACTGGTTGCCAGCCTAGGCTATAGAAGCCAATTTGTCCTGTTATTTAACCCATAACTGGAGGGAAGAGACGGACTAATATCTTTCCCAAGGGTATTTGCGCGTAAGTGAATGCAAGGAATTAAACTAGAATTCGAACTCGGCTCTCTGATTTCTCGTTCCGAGCCGATATCCGCTGCACTACAAATTGGATTAGGATAATCAAAACCTTATTTTTTGGGGGGGTGGGGGGGTATAATACACCGCATTCCAGAAAGAACCCATTCAAAGATTAGGGGAACAGTTTTGGAGACTGCATATTCGAAGATGGTTGGGAAAAGAGTTTCTGTCATATAAGACCGAAAGATAACCCACTCTTCCTGCTCAAATAAAAAAAACCGTTCTACGGAACTCAGTGAATGTCATTGGTTTATAAATTGATTAGGGAATGATCAGTCGTGCAAATGGTAAGGGGTGACGGTAAAACCTTTGTTGTGCATTTGTCAGGGCAGAATATTAGAAATGGTTGAGCAGGTTCGCATACTGTCCTGTATATGGGTCATAGGTGGCTTCTTTAATGCTCTTGGTAGGATCATATACGACGGGGAAATCTCTGCGATATCTGCCTTCCTCATTGGTTTTGTTTGAAGTCACCACATATGTGGAAGTTGTCCAGTTAGGATATTGTCCATCCTCTCTGATATTCGATCGAAGATTATCGATCCTTCATCCTGTAGACGATATAGAGCAAAGACCAGTGTGGTACTATGGATAAGTGCCATGAAGAAACACATACACGGGAGATTAGGGTCCTCTTTATTGTGTACCTGACACAGGGAGACCCGGTCTTTATGTAGGCACCGAGTTCGTGACTTTGGCGTATTTTGTTATAATGGGGTGAGTAGCCCGGGATTGTGAACTCCTACAATGGAATTGTGGCATTGATATCTGTTTCAAACGTAAACAGGAGGTCAGGTTCAGACTGACAAAGATGGAGTTCCATTTCTAGAAAATTGAAACATAGACCCCTTACATTAGTATAGATGTTATAACTGGTGTCTATACTTGTATTTAAGTTGGCTGTGTACGTTTTCAGTTTGATTATTCTCATGTTTTTTGTTTTGGCTGGTTTAATGGACTATTGGTAGGTGATGACACAGACACCTATTGAAGATGTACGCATAAATAAGGTTAACTCGCATGGAGGTACTGACATAACAGTACCCCACGTTGTGGAATTGAAAAACCCTACCGGATACTACTGCACTGTCTAGAAACCATTCACAAAATGGTAGTAAAACAGATACGATATAATACACCTGCTGATAGGATAGCCCCCTTTGAAGTTACTTGAGGGTTCCCTTACTATCAAGTTGATGACACCAAACCCAGAAAATGTTTACCCCCATCATTCTTAATAAGGGGAAAAATAACCCAGGAAATACACAGGCATGATACTCCAAATGCATGTCTCATCCGCCTACAGATCAGGCAACACAATTCCTACTTTTGTCTGAATCATGCTACCTGCCAAAGTGCAAGAATCCCAAGACAAGCTCGCTCGTACACATGTGAACTAAAAGACCCATCGGCAGAAGGTTGCTAAGGGTTTCATGTGTATCACCTACCCTAATTTGCATTCCCTAACCCAGTGATGCGAAAAGGTTTTCGATAAAGATTGTTTATTTATAAGAATAATTTTACATCAATAACATTTTTAAAATTAATAAAATACCCTGACCACATCTATTTACTAGAACAGCAGATTAGAGAGCATCTCCTTGGCCTCACTCTCTCAAATGGCTTGAAATGAAATGACTACATCCGATCCATAGCTGCATCTACTGCTCGGAAGGTTCGGTCACTGTATCTGGCCAGGAAGATTTTCTCGGCAGAATCCATTGTGCAGATTTAGAAATCTACCATTCAGCCGCGCATTGAATACTGTTGCCATATCTGGTCTGGTGCTATTCATCTTGAGTTTATTGGAAAAATACAAAGGAGTATCGGCAATATAACCGACCCTTACTTGGTAGCCCAACTTTAGACACTTTATCGTCTACGTTATGTGTTTTCTCTCTATCTTTCCTACAAGTATTTTTATGGCAACGAGATTTTTCCCTGGTTTTCCGATCACATGTATCTACGCGTGATACTAGGTTGGCATCAAGGTCTCACTCTTTTACCGTCGAAATAGTTAAATCTAACCGCCTCTTCTACTCTAACAGTTTATTTTTTCGCACTTCCCCTTTGTGGAACTTCCTTCTATTCGCTTAGCTACAATCTAGAAAAGTTTAAATGCAACATCAGTTGCCATCTTTGAGTCCCATCCATCTCTTATCTATTCTTTGACATCCCCTCTACATTTTTTATTCTCTCAATTTAACCTGCTACGCACCAGTGGTATTTCTGCCTTGCTTAAGGTGAAATGATTACTAAAAGGTACAATTAAAACAAATGCAATGTAATAATATATAATTTACCAATTTATAAAGAAATAAATATGAAAACAATGTTTATTCATAAATTCATAATATTTATTTACTAAATTAAAATATTAAAATTATTGAAATATTGAAATTATTAAAATATGTGAATCTAAACTTATTTATAAATGGAATTTTGTGTGTGTGTGTGTGTGTGTGTGTGTGTGTATCCGTTACCTATAGATTCCGAAATGGCTGAACCGATTTTCTTGAAAATTTACACAGTTGTCCTATAAACGTCTGCAAGTGTTCTTAGCTAGGTTTTGTGTCGAGGTACTCCCGATAAATATCGAAAATCGATAATCGAAAAAGTCGGGTTATATTTGACACACTCATAGACAAAAACATAAGAAACGATATTCAGAAGTTTCAAGGTTGCAGTTCTTACAATAATGCAGAAAATCGATAATATATATATATATATAGATGAGGCAAGATGTTTGTGTGTGCGTGTGTCTGTTTATCTGTCTGTATTTTTTCAGCCCTTTTATTTTAGTTTTTGCTTCGAGTTTGGCTCTAAATAGGTATAATTGTAGTTCTTAGTCTCAGCCATCATACCATTTACTCAGAGGACTTATTTAGCCTTCAAAATTCAGTTTGTGACGAAAAAAACTTATTTGATATCAATACCAGGAAATCAAAATTTGACTTACATCCATTCATTTTTCTTTCAGACTACGGTTTCGCTTTAACTGGAAACAACTACTGTTTTTTAGTCTTTCGTGCCAACGTCCAAAGAGTCTGAGCTTCAGGACCATAGATTAGTTTTAAAGCATTCATTACACCCGAGCAACGCCGGGCTATACTGCTAGTCAACTATAAATAAATTCTTATTATTTATCCATTTATAAAGTTCAATTTGAGTGGCAATTAGCCGATCTTTTGCAACCTTTCTAACAAATAATATCATAGTGTAAATAAACACTCTAATCAATAATGTTTATTATTTTTGTTGACGATTCTCAACAATAAAAAATGCTTAAATTAACTTTCATGTGTCATGATTTATTCCAATTATAATCCTCGTTACAAAGAACTGCAAATGAATTACAAGAAAATCGAACATATGGTAATCAGTAAAAATAAGAGCCCAAAATTCAAATTACAAGTAGAGGATACAAAAATCAAATAGTTGCAGAAATTTAAATAACTGTAAAGTGTTCTAATAGAGGACAAAATGTTCGATATGGAGATCCGAAGGCGTATTGGCATGGCAAAGGATGCATTCCAGAAGCTGAGTAGAGGGTTAAGAGACAGGCAAATTTCGCTCGAAACGAAAAGAATACTGAATTGTTATGTGATATCTGCTCTTCAATATGGCAACGATTCCGGACAATTTCATCAAAGACTTGAAAGAAAGACTTGAAGCAACCGAAGTTTGGTTCTACAGAAGGACGCTGAATTTACCAAGGATGGAGCACACGAGCAATGACGAGGTTTTGGAGAGGATGAACACGAAAGTAAGGTAATAATTAACATTCACAAGAAGACAGCTGAAGTTTCGGGGACATATAATAAGGAAAGAGGGCTTGGCGAACATGATATTCACAGGACGGATAGAGGGAAAGAGAAACAAGGGAAAGCAGCACACGACATACTTGATTGACTTGAACAGATGGATGGTGGAAAGAGGAGTGAGTGAAATATTCGGGGAAGGGGTTATTAAGAGCAACAAGGGATAGGGAAACGTGGAAGGCCATGATCACTTACGCCCTGAAAGGACACGATACACAGAAGAAAAAGAAACATTGCCGAGATTGGAGGCAGTTAAGATAAAAGTGGTGTCAAGGGAAAACCCGTTCTTTTAACACTCTGTACTTTTGCAGGCACGAAAGCTACTGTTTGCCAACATTTCCCCACCCTGTTATTTTATTTTATTTTATTTTTATTTTTATTTTTTTATTTTTTTTTTTGTATGCCGTCTTGCGTTGGCATGCAGAACGTTTTCCTCTTGATCAGATCAAGGTTTCTTCCAGTCAAATATGTATGGACACGTTCCAGCTGCTGGGCGTAGAAACATGCATTTAGTGTTTCATTGCGCTTTATGAAGTCCAAAAGAATAATACATTACCTTTCTTCCGTGGAGCTCAGTTCTTTTGAGATGTTTTGGAAATTTAGCCTTTTCAATAAAATGTCTTTTGCATT
Source organism: Ascarosepion bandense (assembly GCA_037127315.1). Taxonomy (NCBI): domain Eukaryota; kingdom Metazoa; phylum Mollusca; class Cephalopoda; order Sepiida; family Sepiidae; genus Ascarosepion; species Ascarosepion bandense. The sequence continues at coordinate 737,814 of JBBBDQ010002024.1, read as the reverse complement.
GAACAATGTCGTATGTAACCCATTTTTCATTATTTTTTACGATATATTTTATGAATATAAGCGCAGTACTAGATTGTTGGCAAGGTCTCATCATTCTACAGTTGAAATGGCTGGGTGTAACGGTAAGTTCTATGCTAATAGTTTCTTCTATCGTACTTCTCGCTTATGGAACTCTCTTCCGGCTTCTTGCTTCCCAGTCAAGTTTGATCTTCAAAAATTTAACATAGAATATCAATCATTATATACCGTATTCGGGCACCTTGAGGTGGTGTAATGGTTAACAATCTTGCCTCGCCAGACCCATCGCAATTGAGTAGTGAGTTCATTCCTCATTGGGTGCCCCATAATTTTGGCCTTGTGCCACATCTAAGCTGCGCTTAGAAAATCACCATTATATACTGTATTCTCAGTTTTTGTTTCTTTACTTTATTCTCTTTGAAACAGATTTTTTCTCTCATATTCTTAAACACACAGTAACCACTTGCGTTTTCGTGGCTTTCATGGCTTGCTTGGAGGTAAATCATCACCCGTTACACCCAATGGTGCGTAGGGGTAGCATTTTTTTTACTGTTTCCGTAACAAACTGTTTTTATGGGGCAGGGTTGTTAGCCCTGCGCCCAACCCCCAAACCTGGAGGAAGGTGTATTTTATAGGGCATACCGTGAGGATCGAACTCACTAGACAATTGTAATGATTCTAACGAAACAAGCTTGTTAACCATTACACCACCTCGAGGTGCCAGTTGGAGGTAAACGATTAAAAGGAATTAAGAAGAAAAGAGTTAGGATTATGTATTTGGCATTGAAAACTTGATATGCTTCAGCATAATAATTTAGTTAAAATGTTTTTTCTAATATGAGACAAGAAGAAGTGATTATGCCAGAGCATCGTATTGAACATATTACCATAATCCTAAAAAAAGGAAGATCCTCCGGTATCTGTGGAATGTCAAGAGCCATTGACCGTGAAACATACGATAAACTGAACCAATTTTAGTTTAATCCACTTAGAATGACTTTTTATTTAATACTAATTTAATTTACATATTACAGTTCCCAAGAGAAATCAAACTGGTTATAATGTAAATAAAAATATCATAACAAACAATAGTCTTCCTATCTAAAATTAACATCTTTTGGCTGTTTAAATACAAGGCTTTATTTAGAAAGAAAATTGCATCAACCAAATGCTGTCAACAATTCTACTCCAGCAGCTTTTCTCTCACTTCACGCCTGTGGAACTCTCTTCCATATTCTTGCTTTGTTGACAGCTTCAACCTCCAGGAATTTAAATGCAATGTCAATACCCACCTCTTAACCACATGACTTCAGTTCTTTCTACATCACCTTGTATATATTTTTGTTTCTCTCTACCATTGCAACTGTCATCACACCTATATTCCCATCCTTCTCTTACTCCCTTCTCTGACGCCCCCTGTAACAGTTTTGTCTTTCTCTTTACTATCCTCCTATCTAATCTTTTTCTTCTATGTAGCCCCCCAGTGCATCAGTGGCGTTACCGCCTTGCATGGAGTGAAACGATTATATATATATATATATATATACTCTCCTCGTATCTAATTTTTTCTTTTTAGGGATCTACATAAAAGAAAAAAACAGAAGATAGAAAAAGTATATATATATATATATATATATATATACAAGACATCTAGAAGCGAGCCACCACCTATCGCGGTTTCACACTACGGTTCTTCAGGGTAAGAGGCTAACAACTAAGATTGAAACAACAAATATATAGTACTCAAGTAAAGAAGAAACCAAAACAAGAGTAGAACAACCTTTATTACAAATTTTAAAAAAATCACTAATTGAGTAAACAATTTTTTACGTGTTTACATTTATTCAGAATTTCAGTTTTAGAATTTAGCAAGTTCTGCGCGGGTTCAAACAATGCTATGGCTATTTTTTCTTCCCCGCATAATTTGCAGGACTTACTACCTACTTTGTAGTTTGAACATTTTTTAAATATCTCCCATTTAAGGACAGGATCTTTTTTAATGATATGCTAACGCAGTTACTGTGGCTATATTTGTCATACATAAAAGGACTTTTATGGTTATAAAACCTAAATTTAAAAGAGTCATGTGTAGCACCAATATAAGTTTTAGGTTGCGGGTCATGTTCATCAGTATAGACTTTAACACCATAAACTACGCAAGACTGCTGGCAATTACCATTAATGGGACAATCAGTTTTTAATCTACAATTACACTTGTTTTTAGTACTACTATTGTTAGGTTTTCTCATTTTGCTTTTGTTAATGCCGCTTGTTTAACCCACGAGATAGTTCTCGCCGGGTTACAAGACGGTTTAAATTACTGTTAAGTTAGCACTATTTTCGGAAGTTTGGTCTGTTATTATTACTGCTGCCTTACTGTGATTAGGTTCGTTGCTATATATATATATATATATATATATAACAATAAGGAAATGAATAAACAAAAAACATAATGAAAAAATGAAACAAAATCGAATGTTAATAAAATAGATTCAAATGTAAAAATGAAAGTAAGAAAAATAAACGAAAGACGAATATAAAACAAACTGAGAATTACGAAACGAAACGAAAAAATTACACGACGAATACACAATTAAGATATTCAGGGAATTTGAAAACGAGAAAAATACTTACTCTAATACCTAGTTTCAACCGTTTACTTCGAAATAGTCCAGTGAACAATTTTTTTTCAAGATTCCATGCTCATCTAGAAAGCAAAACCCACAAGATTTTTGGTTCGCTATTCGGTTCTTGAACTGGTGGATAGCATCTCAAAAGTAACAAGCTCGTAAAAAAATCACTTATTTTATATGCCATGTCTCAGGACTTGTCCTTCACAGCTTCCTATTATTTTTTTTTATTTTCTTTTTGTTCAGGTTTTATAAAAAAAAATATAAATGAAGGGAAAAGCAAATTAAAAACGATATAATGACGGAACGAAAAGCAGCGGGAAGAGGGTATTGAAATCAAAGCTGGACTAATACAAATCTGCTGATTTCGGTTTGTCTCTGTATATTCTACAAAAATAACAAATAAATATAAAATAAAAGATCGTTAAGAAAAAGTTAATACGGCTTGTAAATTTTCAGCAGGGGCGAGTGGAGACAAGAAGATTTTTTATTCACCCTTTTTTTTCATGACCTTGTTTTTCACCTTTAAATCAATATTTTCTTCTACTTTATGTATTTAGGCATCAGTCCAACCTCTCTCTTTCTCTATCCTTTCTTCTCACTATTTCTCTTACTTCTCTTTTCTCTCCCTTCTTGTTCCCACGCATTTTTGCTGTACTCCAGATTCACTAATTTCGGAGACAGACAAACAAGTGGTTTGATGAGAACAGACGACGCCGTTTATCAACAACTGAACCCAGAAAAAAATGATGGTCATCAAGATTCCAATTAAAATCCATTTTAATTCGACTCAACGTTTTCAAAAACAGCGTCCAGTAATCTCAAGGTACCGTTGGTTGAGCGTATTTTTTGGTTTGCTTAATCTGGCACAAGATCATGAACAATTGAGGAACAACATTAAACAAAAGCCTGGCGTTATTTAATCTTATATTAGTCGAGTATCATACCAATAGATGCGTTGGGTGGTGATTTCAACACGGTTGGGAAAGGTCATAACGTGTGTTGATCCAAGCGTTGTGAGTAAAATTGGGCAGCCGAAACTGTCATGATTTTTTTTTTAATCATCTCACCCCAAGCAAGGCATTCCACTGCCACTATTGCGCATGGGGCTACATAGGGGAAGGTAAAGAGAAGGAGTGGTTAGACATAGGGAATGTCAGGAGGAAGGTGACAGATGAGTAAGGATAGCAAGGATGAGGGTTAGGCAGATGGGAAGAGTGCTTGATAGAATGGGAGCAGGTTAGTGTGTTAGGAGGTGTTTATTGACCTTACATTTAAACTCCTGGAGATTGTAGCCGTCGGGGAAGCAATCGTTTGGAAGAGAATTCCACAGTCGGGAAGTGCGAGGAAAGAAACTGTTGGAATAGAAGTTACGGCTGCATTTTATCGGTTTCACTGTAAAAGGGTGGGATCTATTTGCTAATCTAGTATCTCGTGCAAATTCGTATTTAGGGGGCACCAGTGATCTAAGTTCATCGGAGCAGAAGCCGTGAAAGTATTTATAGAAGAGACACAGGGAAGCCACGTCGCGCCGGTGGGAGAGAGACTGCAGGCGGTCTGCCAAGTCGGTATCTATCACATTACAGACCCTCCTCTGAACCTTATCGAGAAGACCGAGGAGAACAGCAGGGGCACCCGACCAGATATGGCAGCAGTATTCAATGCACGGGCGGATGGTAGATTTGTAAATGTGCAGGATAGATTTAGACGGAAAAAACTTCCGGGCCCTACACAGAGAACCGACTTTCATAGCAGCGGATTTAGCAATGGATTCGATATAGTCATTCCATTTGAGGTCCGCTGAAAGTGTGAGACCAAGGAGGCGTAGTGTTTTACTCTCTGTGAGGCAAGCCTGGTCCATGCTAATGGGAGGTAGGTGAGATTGTCGATGATGTCGATAATGAAATCATCATTAGCTGTAGTAGCACGAAATTGCAAATCATTGTGATCGAGGGTTTGAGTGTACTGAGAGTTCAGGCACAGATCACGGCAGATGATGCTCTCTCTTTAAGAAACTGTAAGATATGCGAAACAAATTTTATATGCCTACCACACAGACACTACATTGGTCTTTGAAAATGACTGAGCGGACGAAAATGAATGAACAAAACAAACTAACATGAACTTCAGGCAGTTTATCAACAATTTTGATCTTAATATACAACACCTTATTCAAAAATTGGAAAAATGCAGCAAAAAATTGAAACAGACAGAACTTGTCAAGTCTTTTTTATCAAACTTGTTTGGACGAATATTTGATACTTACATATACCTTATTCATATCTATCTATCTATCTATCTATCTATCTATCTATCTATCTCTTTCAAGCACACACACTTTCTCTCTCTCTCTCTCTCTCTATATATATATATATATATATATACTGTTACAACTAACACTTCTTTTTCTCCTTCGAATACAATACATTACTAGAATCGAATGTCTCAATATTCATTGGTCTACACCCACAAATCTTTTAAGCTATAATGACTTCCCACTCAACCTTATTCGCTTAATATGGTGGTCTTTATTATTTTCTAATTTCATTTTAAATTTCTTTATCAATATATATATGACCCATAACTGAATCACATTTCAGTGCCTGATGATAGCGCATTGAGCACCAGCATTTGAGAGCTTTTGAGTTGCAGTATGCTATTATTATAACAATAATATTATATATATATATATATATATATATATATATATATATATATATATTGATTGATTGATTGATTGATTGTTTAATTACTTTGTTTTTGGTCATAATAAAATTAGACCAGTGCACATTTGTATTAAAAAGTATTCAATACAAATGTATTGTAGTACTTTTGAATATTTTCCATTGTTAAACGAGTTATTTCGCGACCCAGGTTCTTACCATGAGTAGCGTCTTCAGGCGATTTTCAATAATTGATTTTACTGTTTATTTTTTGTTTTATTTTTTTTAAGAACGCTCACGTAACGGTATTTTTTTTAACGCTTACGTGGCAGGGAATTTTTGAACGTTCATACAATTATAGATGAAAACGTTACAATTTCTTGTAATTTAAAAATTGCACGTTCAAAAATTCCCTGCCACGTGTGCGTTCAAAAAACCACCGTTAGGTGAGAGTTCTTAAAAAAATGGTAAACGGCAAAATAAGTTATTGAAAATCGCCTAAAGACACGACACATGGTAGAAACCTGGGTCGCGTAATAACTCGTTTACAAATGGAATATATATATATATATATATATATATATATATATATATATATATACACGAAAAAAATCGCAAGATCGCCAAGACCTACCGCGGTTTCGCACTGACGAGCCGTTGTGCGAAACCGCGGTAGGTCTTGGCGATCTTGCGATTTTTTTCGTGTGTTTTTGCTCTGCGTAACTGCCTTTTTGTTAACACTTTTTGGTTAGTTTAGTATCGAGCACTTTTCTTTCCTGGTGGTTCGTTCCGTTCGAGGGTTTTTTTCTTTACTGTGAAGAACCGTATGCATTGTCGGTCCTACGCAGTTTTCCTTTTTTTCCCCTCTTTGTCCAAAGCTCTATAGCCGAGGACGATAACGGAGTTAGATTCTGCTGGTTATTCATAGTCTTTAAAAGTTTCTTGTGTAACATTTTAAGATTAGAATACGTACAGAGTCGGTTTTATTATTATTATTATTAATATATATATATATATATATATATATATATATATATATATATATATATTCCATTTTTAAAAATGGAAAATATTCAAAAGTTCTACAGTATAATTGCATCGAACACTTTTTAATACAAATGTGTACTGGGGTAACCCTATTATGACCAAAAACTAAGTATTAAACAATCAATATATATATATATATATATATATATATATATATATATATATAGTGGACACAGCATCAAGTGGCGACAGTCTGTTTCAGGATTCAAAGCAATCTTCACGAACAGGTAAACAGTGTTCATACTTGAGTTTAAAAGCATTTAATTGGTTTGAGAATAGGTAAGTATTGGTCATTTGTATCTGATAGTATAAACATTTATTTTGTTTAGGAATAGGTAAACAATACTCTTTTATACCTGAATCTACAAGCGTTTATCTCGTCTGGGAATCGATAAACATGTGTTGTTTATATTTCAGTCTGTAATACATTTACTTGAATCGAGATTTCGTTTATTTTCGTCTCTACGAGGGCTTATCAAAAAACATCGAAAAAAAACTACAGCAAATATCAATTCGGCATTTAACCTCCTTGGAAGTAGTTCCTCTTCTAAAGCCACAAACTTTATCCGGCCTCGTTTTTATTGATGGAAGCGTTCCTGGTACTCCGTTTTTAACGGATAGCGAGCAGCTGCTTCATCGCATTCTCTTGGATTTCTTCAATGTGTTGAAATTTTATCCCTTTAATGTTGGATTTGAGTTTTGAAGAGGAAAACGTCGCAAGTGCAGAAATCTGGGAAATCTGTTGGTTGTCAGACTTGGGGAATGTTGGCACTGGCCAGAAACTAATTCACAACCTTGGTCACTGGTAGCAACTCATTCCTTTGAAGAGACGACCACACTCTACACATTTTCCCTCCAAGCTCTGATATAAACAACGGAATGGAGGAAGAATGTTATAACTTAGAGTGCATGCGCGAAAGAGTTCAAGGTCTATCTGTGACAAATGGCTTCGTTCCTACAGCAACAGTCCCAATACTTTTTGATCAGACCTTGTATAATTTGATTCGGGATTGGATAAATATGAGTAGTATATATTTGAACCTATAAGCATTTACTTGGCCCGTAAATAGGTAAGTATTGATCGTTTACATTTGAATCTATAAGCATTTACTTCTATTGGGGACAGATAAAAAAGTTGTTTTTACTTAGGTCTAAAAGTATATAATTGATTCGTGGTATTATATAACTGAACATACTAGGGTGGGACATAAATAATTTACGTCTAAGTAACGTCACATGAAGCGCATATTTTTACACGAGATTTCTGCAAAATGCATAAAACGCTCGTGCTGTTTTATCTTAAGAGAGCTCCTTAAATCTTTCTGCAACTTAGTTTAAAAATCATTTTTTAATCATTTCACTCCAACCGGATTCTAATGAACAGAGCACACAGTAGAACCGGGCGAAAGATAGGACAAGAACAGTACTCAGAATGCTACTTGAAAGGGCAATAAAAATGCAGAATGATCTACATCTGTGCTTTATAGACTACGCAAAGGCATTTGACAAAGTATGCCCCAAAGGATTATTCGAGATGCTCGGCAACCTCGACATTTTCGGGAAAGACATTAGAATAAACACGAACCTGTATTGGCAGCAAACCCTTGCATTCAGTAAGTATAAAAAAATACAAAGGGGTGTAAGACAAAATTTTGTTTTTTAACCGGATCTATTCAAACTACAGCGAAACAATTCTGGAAGAGATACAGTCCTTGTCAGGGTTCGACATTGGCGTCTACAATCTCAACAATATAACTTTATGACACACTGCTGATAGTAGACACGGAAAATAAAATGCAGGACTTCCTATAGAAGGTAGCAAGAGAAAGCAAGAAGATAGGACTGAGCATAAACTTCAAAAAATTGAATGCATGGTTATCAGCAAAAAGACAACTCCAAAACGCCAACTACTAGTTGGAGAAACTAAAACGAAACAAGAAAATAAATTTAAATACCTGGGAAGAGTTCTGACAGAGGACGGGAAATGCGACAATAAGATCCGAAGACGCATTGGCATAGCCAAGGGCACATTTCAAAAGCTAATCAGAGGTCTGAAAGACAAGAAAACCTCATTGGAAACAAAGAAAAGAGTGCTAGATTGCTACGTGATATATTTTCTTCTGTATGGCAACATTCGCGTTAGACGATCTCTTCAAAGATGAAGCCTAGGCTCGGGGGAACAGAAATGTGGTTGTACAAAAGGATGCTGACGATACCATGGATCAAGCATGTGAGCAACGACGAGGTGTTGGAGAGGATGCAAACCAGAAGAAAACATACTTAAGAGTCAGCTGAGGTTCCTGGGGCACGTAATGAGAAAGGACGGTTTGCTGAATTTATTACTCGCAGGACGGATAGAGAGAAAAAGAGACAGGTGAAAACAGCGCGAGACATATTTGATGAACTTGAGTAAATGAGTGGCAGAGCGGGGTTTTGGGTGAGATGCCAAAGGGAAAAATCTTAAGAGCAACAAATGACAGGAGCAAGTGTTAGTCCATGGTCGCCTACGTCCTGAAGGGACACGGTACAAGAAAAAAGACGAAGGCAATAATGTGAAGGAAAGGGCAATACAAAACCATGATTCAGGAAGACAGTTGACGACGACTGGAGTTGCATTTAAATTTGTGAAGATGACAGGGAAACAAGAAACAGAAAAAGAGTTCCACAAACCAGAAGTTCGAGAAAGAAACTTATTAGAATAGAACAGACAGTTGAATCCAGCTATTTCAGCAGTAAAACTATGAGACCTAACCGCCAATTTGGTATTACGCTTAAATTGATGTAGTCATGGCATTAAAGAGGAAGCTTATCAGAACAACTGCAATGAAAATATTTGTAGAAATGAGAGAGGGAAGCCACGTTACAGAGGTGGAAAAGTAACTGAAGTCGTGATGCCAGGTCAGGACTGATTACATTACAGACCCTTCTTATGATCTGGTGAAGAATATTCATTAGGGTACCAAACGAGATATGACAGCATTATTCAATGCAAAATGTATTCTGGCGAGTAAAATTGTCTCGCACGACACAGTGTGCCAACTTTTCTAGCAGTAAACCATCAAATTGATTCAATATAATCTCCCCACTTCATAACGGCGGAAAATATGAACCCAAGAAAGCACAAAGTGTTGCTCTCTTGGTAGTTGGCATCAGCCATGCTGATTGTCGTCAGAAAAGGTTTTCTGCGGTAAGTAAATGATAGCTGTTTATATTTTAGAGCTATGTAAATAAACAAGTGATATATTGCCTCACTTGACAACTAATTAGAGGTCCTTTTTGAGAGCAAGTGATACGTAAAACAACTAAAATAGCTAATTCTTACATGTACCATGTCTCTTTAAGATGTTAGCCATCATAGATGTCCACAATTTCCTTTCCTTTGTAGCGCTTAGTAATTCTGTGGTTCTTTTGCTATCACTTCTAATTCTTGTTCTGTCATCCATTTGCACAAATTTGTAAGTGCGCTACTTTTCTCTCTCCCTCTTGTCTTCAATATGTCATGCAAGTGTCAGATTTTCCAAGCCCTCTTTCCTCATTATTTTCTCTAAAACTTCGTCGCTGCTCATATGTTCAGTCTCTGGTATTCTCACAATCCTTTTGTAGAATCACATTTCTGTTGCTTAAGTCTCTTCTTCATCTCATCTATGAGATGGTTGTCCAGCATTCATTGCCGTATACGAGGGCTGATATTACACAACAGTTCAGTCCTCTGTTCTTTGTTTCTAAGGAAAATTTCCTATTTCCTAATACTTTGCTTAACTGTTGGAAGGCATATATTCACCGAAAGAACCAGTAACATACCTACCTACAATATTTGTTTGTGAATTTTGGGACACAGTAGTTGTGAGTTCAATTCTTGGGTTGGCTAGTGTTTACTTGCACTCAGTGGAAACGGACGAGTAATAATTTTGTAGTAAACAAAACAAGTTCAAATGCTAAGCACTGACTCATTGATTTTGTTAGAAATAAACGAATTTGCTCGAATCTGCAAAAACACGCAAAATTTTACACCTCGATGCGAAATGTTTTTCGGTCAATAGAAAACTAGGAAACATCTAAAAACAAAATAGAAAGGCCAGAATCACATCCGGAAGTGAATTTCCAAATGACCTTTTGGATCCCTAAATACGAAATAAAAGACGGAGCAAGCTCGACCGTCGCCAGAAGAAATGAGACGAGCCTAATTAACACGTCGCTCGACACACGTCAAGTAATCTTTATTATTATTATTGTCTCTATCTTTCTCTCTCACCTCCTCCTACTTTTCACTGTTCACCCTGTGCTATAACTTTAAAGAAAATCCGACCCAATAATAAACGCTCATACAAATATACATACATACATACGTTCCTACCTACGTACACATATATTCTCGTAAGGACTACTACGAACCTATGATACCTTTAACCTCTTATTACTGTTTTCTCATTGAACATTAACTTCTACCAATTCATGTTATTCTTTTCCATTAATAAATTTCTATTTAAACATACAAAAAGTATACTTTTATTCTTCCACAAATCCACACCATTTGTTAACTTTCTGATAATTCTGGATAACAGAAAGGAGAAAGTTTGGTTATGTTTGACACAAGGCCAATTAAATAAATATTAACCATCTCCCTACATCTACAACTTAACAGTATTAAATAAAATAAGAACTAGATGAGAACACTCTACCCCGTGGATTAAATAAATGGTTCAGTCCAGAATTAGCTGTGCGTTACCTGGATCGATATACATCTGACGAAGATCGGAAGGAACAACTGCCGAAACGTTGGGATAGAAACAAAGATGAAGTCATGAATATTGTAAATAATACCTTAGGAACTTGTTGGCAGAACAGGTGGTAGAGAAAAAAAGACGGGCATTGCTTATAAATAGAAAGAATGAGAAGCTGTGAAGGACAAGTCCTGAAACACGGCATATAAAATAAGGGATGTTTTTACAAGATTGTTTGAGATGCTGTCCACCAGTTCAGGATATTTCAATAGCGAACCGAATATCATGTAGATTTTGCATTCTAGATGTGCATGGAATCTTGAAAAAAAAAAAAGTTCACTGGACTACTTCGAAGTAAACGGTTGATACTAGGTATTAGAGTAAGTATTTTTCTCATTTTCAAATTCCCCGAATGTTTCTGTAGAATATCTTAATTGTGTACTATTTTTGTCGTGTAAATTTTTCGTTTCGTTTCGTAATTTCCAATTTGTTTTATTTTCGTTTTCCGTTTCTTTTTCGTATTTTCGTCTTTACATTTGAATCCATTTTTATTTACATTCGATTTTGTTTTATTTTCTCAATACCAGTTTTTCATTATGCTTTTTTGTTTATTCATTTCCTTATTGTTTATATATCTGACCCAAATTTTATTTATTTTCAATTTCGTTTCGTTTTCATGGTTCCTCGTGCCGAATATTCCGTGAACTGTTTTTAAAATTTGCTGTCTCCATTTATGGTAAACGTCTAGAAAGAATGAAATGGAATCAACGCGACTGAAAGAAAACACGTAAAAGAAAAGCGATGGAAGTTGCCTATAAAAACAATATGGTTTTCGGTTCCGTTTTCATTTCTTTCTTCTTCTTCTTTTTTATATTTATTTGAATGTTGTCGAAATCAGATTCATTTAATCAAACTCATAGTTGAAGTCGCAATACTGAATGTTATTGTTTCATACGACCCTCAACATTCGTCAAAATCATTCGTAATTGGCTCCGGTCTGCTGTTCATTTGGGATATCTATGCAATCAGTGACGCTTCATTATTCAATAACGTATAGCGGGTTCTGTCTCTGTGCTTGGATTACTCTCTCTCTTTCTCTCTCTCTCTCTCTCTCTCTCTCTCTCTATCTATCTATCTCATACTCACACACACATATGTGTTTGTGCGTAAAAAAAATTCAGTTATGACAACAGCATATCTGTAAAAGTACAATATTTGAATAAAGAGAAAAGGAAAATGATCTTAGCCTACGTGTTTGTTCTTATGTATTTTAGCAAAGCAAATGTAGAGATTTTATTTTGCAACAAGTATTTATATACAAAAATAAAACTGTTACTTTTTCAAATTTTTTAAATGTGAGGGATTTTCATAAGTATTGATCAGGTTAACTTCAGCGTCTACGTAAATACTAAATTATGGAGGATGCTAAGTGATATAATTTAATCTCGAAAAACGAAAGTGAGTGAATGATGTGGAAATTTTTTCGAGTAACCTGATGAATATCTATGAGCGTCATTTAGATTTTTTTTTAAACTAACAATATTTTTACTTTTGTTTATCAATAAATATTGAAAATAAAATACTCACTTTTTCATCAGAGAAAGAACTTTTTTTGCTGTTTATTGTCAACTTTCCTTTTTTCTAAACAACTTTTACTTCCTGTCACATAAGAAAAAATTTAATAACATTTGTTGCATGGAGTTGAAGAGATGGATTTGATAATCCGTTAAAATAGTTATCCTTCCAATGCAATATTAGAATTTTTAGGTGGGATATATATATATATATATAGGAAAAATTACAAAAAAGTTGTAAGTTTAAAAATGTATTTTTTGGACAGTATTTATTTATTTAGTTCTATTATATATATATATATATATATATATATATATATATATATTGTTACGTGTTAATCCCAGACGAGCCCCCATTTATGTTACATGTTAGTGTAACCAATGAAAAAAGAAATATGATTAACCAAAACTCAAGTGTTAAAATACAGACAAATATTTTATTCACAAAACATTAGATAAAATATTTACAAATATACAGTTTTGCTTTCAAATAAAAAACGTATAGTTTACTATTGGCAGGCGAAGTGTTACGAGGAAGAAGAGGGAAGGGAAGGTGTCAAGTATCTTAACCCAGTTAAGTTGGCTAGGAAGTTAAGTGCCATACTTTTTGAAAATCCTTAAATGCGTATATAAAGACTAATTATTGGTTTTGTCAATGAAAGAGGCAAAAATATGTATTTACCCAGATAGTTCCATGAGGTTATCTTTCAGGTTTTAGTTGTTCGGACTTTTATGTGAGATTCGTCGACTTTACTAAGAGAGGTTCTTTCGGCTGGATATAAATCCTTGAATCGAAACCGGAGCTGATGAAGTCAGTACATCTTTTTATCAACTGTTCCAAGTTTTAGTTTTTGTTGTCGACTTAGATAGACTCTTTCGGTTGGATAAACATCCTTGAATCAAAACCGATGCTGATGAGGTCAGCCATCCTGCTATCAACTAACTACTCATTGCCCAAAACCTATTTTTATAGGAGCTAACACCTAATTTGCATTCTTCTAGAACCTTTCGAACTCTCTAGATTCTACTGGAACACATTCTACAATCTTCCAAAACGTTCTATTCCTAATTTCCTTATTTTTTAGACTACTTCATGAATTAGAACTTTCTTGGAATAACACTTAGGACACAATAGAATCCATTACTATAACTTTTTATACATTATTAATATCATTTTTATATATAAATGCATCCTCGTAACAATATATATATATATATATATATATAGAGAGAGAGAGAGAGAGAGATGTGTGTGTGTGTGTGTGTGTGTGTGATTAATACAAATGTAAAATGTACCACATAGTTGATTTATGTTATGTTTAGTACACCGATTCCAGAGTTTAAAAGATGAACTTTTTAGAATCATTCCATCCACCCGCTGATTTTCTAATTTTCGCTATTGTTAAAAAACTTAAATTAATTTATGCGCTTTTTATTGATGTTAGGTGTTAGGTTGGTATTTTTATTCTTCGTGTGTGCGTGTGAGCATGTGCATATTTGCCTATACGTGTGTGAGTGTACGTGTGTTTTTATGCGTGTGCGCTTGAACGTGTGTACATGAGTCTATGTCCATATGTTTAGAATGTCGCAATTACTTATCCTTAACATATGCAGGGTGGGATGCGTAAATTGTCGCCATTTTATATTTTTAATTTTGGGCATGCGCGTTGTTTTTGTTGACTGCACAGTATAATAGGGTCAGTTGGGCACCGTCTGTGAGAAAAAAAAGCAGCATGACGCAATGCAGTCTGACAGAAATTTGGAAAAGGCATTCAATGCTGCTTGTCCAATACGAACATTTCAAATGTTTGTGCGTCAATTTAATGGAGAGTGCAAAATATTCGGAAAATGTTGGATGATCTATCATCATGATGGTGTTTGGAGAGATCCCTAGTGATAGCGACGCTATGCTTCACACAGAGCCTCAGAATCAACACGCAACCACAAAGAGATTTGACGAGATAGTGTTGCTCTGTGTCAATAGGTTTGTTGCTCCAAGACTATATGTCTGGCAACATGACATTTTACTCTGCCACACAAGCAGGAGAACTCAGTCATGGCTGCCACACAATTTCTGCGATACACATCATTTTTACACCAGAAATTTGGAAATAGCACGCTGTAAATCTTGGTATTCGCACAGGAAGCTCAAATACGAACATTTCATAATGTATGGGTGTCAATCTGAGGACAGTGCAGAGGTTTCGGAAACAGTTGGATGAGTCTAATGGAGATTACGAAGGTGTTTGTAGTGATCCCTAATGACAGCGAGATTATGCTTCCTTTAATCTCCCCACATGTGCGTTGTAGTGCAGTGGATATCGGCTCGGAATGAGAAATCGGAGAGCCGAGTTTGAATTCCAATTGAATCCATTGCATTCACTTACGCCCAAATACCCTTGGAAAAAGTATTAATCCGTCTCTTCCCTCCAGTTATGGGTTAAATAGCAGGACAGATTCGGTTCTATAACCTTGGCTGCCAACCAGTCTACTGCAGAAAGCCATGGCAACTTACTGCGGGATAATCTTCTGCCCAGTCAGTCATGTCTTGAAAGACAGCCCAAGCGTCTTTCACGTATGGCACTTAACTTATTTAATCTTCCCACAGATAATCAGATGCAACATAGAGGCTTACCATCAAGTGTCGCGAGTAGGTAGTCATGCCCTGGGTCAAGAAAGTACCCGATGAAAGACTTTGTCTAGAAACAGATTCTATACCGAGTCACACAAGAAGAAGACCCTTGTCTTGCCTCTCAGAAAATTTCTGCGATCACACTAACCTAACTCCCCAAACTGCAACCACCTTGATTATTATGTGTGAAGCGAAGTTAAACGATGAATCCAGAAAACTCCAAATAACAACAAAGATGAATTTAATACAAGGATTATGGCAACAATTATCAACTTAACAAGGAGACTGTTCTTTAGAAATGCAGGAGTTTCCGCAGTCGATGGCGATATTATTGAATAAATTTACTCTTTAGTATTTCAAAATATTTTGGTGTAATTTTGGTGAAAATATCTGTTAAAATGAGATGTCAACCTTATTTACAATTTAGACGACAATACCTCCATCACACTATATATATGTGTGTGAGTGTGTGGTGGGGGCTTTATTAAAAAATGACAGTCGAGGTAATATGGTTAAATTTTTATGCAATTTTTCATGTGATCTTTTGAGTTTTTTCTCTTTAAAAGAAATAATATATACAATCACATGAAAAATTACGTAAAAAAATAAAATATTTAACCATAATACTTGTCTGTCATTATTCATAAAACCTGCATAAAAGATAGATTGCTACCCAAGATATATATATATATATATATATATATATATATATATAAACATACACACACATATATTTATATATATATATAAACATCCGCAGACACATGTTTCACAGTTCATCAATACGATTAGACATCCTATTTCTTCTAGCCAGGATTGAAACCCGACCGAATTGACGACGGCGATTCTACCTTTGCGCTATGGGCGCTTTAGCGTGTTATATACGATGTAAACACACGCCAGTAGCCGAGAAAACTCGTGCTCTAATATAAAAATCAACTTACAGTTAAAATTATTTACCTATTTGAAGTATATGGTCCCATTAAATACATCATTCACATAAAATAATACTCTCCAAAAGTTAATTAATATCCATATTTAATCCACAAAACAATAAAATGAATATTATATTAATAAAATAAAATAAACCCAAACAACACTGAAACGTAATTCTAGTTCATCCACTCATAAATAGTAGTAAAATAAAAAGTGTCTTTTTCCTCTTCTATCTGCCCTGTCCCTTCAGGACGTAGGCGATCATGACTTTCCACGTTTCCCTATCCCTGGTGGCTCTGAGCACGCCTTCTCTGTTACACTATGCAACACTCGTTCTGTTATCCACCTGATTATGTCCTTCAAATGTTATCCGCTGCTTTACCCTGTCTCTTTTTCCCTCTATTTGTCCTGTTAGTATCAGATTCTCCAAGCTCTCCTTCCTCATTGCATGTCCCAAGAACTTCACCTGTCACTTCCTGATGCTCAGTATTATTTTTTTCCTTTCCATCATTTCTAAGACCACTTCATTGCTCACATGCTCGATCCATGATATTCGCAACATCCTTCTGTAGAACCAGTTTTTCCTTCATCTTTGATGATATTGTCCAACATTCACTGCCATATTGAAGGACGGACAGCACGTAGCAATCCAGTACTCTCTTCCTTGTTTCTAGCGAAATTGTCCTGTTTCTTAATACCTTACTCAACTTCAAGACTGCTTCCTTCGCCACGCCGATTCACCTTCGGATCTCTGTGTCGCACTTTCCGTCTTTTGTTATAACACTTCCCAGATATTTACATTTTTGTACCTGCTTGATTCTAGTATCCCCGACCTGCATTTGGCATTTTGGGCTGCCCTTTTTACTGATGACCATGCATTCAGTTTTCTTGCAGTTATTTGTAGTCCTTTCTTGTAACTTTCTTCGGCTACCTTCTGTAGGAGGTCTTGTAGTTTCCTTTCCGTGTCTGCTATCAGCACTGTATCATTCGCGTACCTTAGGTTGTTTAAATTGTGGCCTCCGATGACAAATCCAGGCATAACTTCTAGGGTCCTCAAAATATTCTTGCTGTACAAGTTGAACAGATCCGGTGAAAAGACACATCCTTGTCTTACGCCCCTTTCTAACTTTGTATATCTGCTGAATTCGTTACCTGTTCGTATACAAGCGGTTTGTTGGCAGTAAAGATTCTTGATTACTCTTAAGTCTTTCCCAAATATGTCAGGGCTGCCAAGCATCTCCATCAATTCTTTGTGGCGTATTTTGTCAAACGCTTTCGCATAATCAATAAAGCACAGGTATAAGTCCTTCTTCATTTGTATTGCTCTATTCGGAGAGCATCCTAATCATAAATGTGGCATTCCGTGTTCCTGTGTCTTTAATGAAACCACACTGTTCTTGTCCTATCTCTGGCCTGATTCTGCTTCTCGCTCAATTCATCAGGATTCCGACGATCAATTTTGTTATATGGCTCATTAAACTTATAGTTCTGTGGAGTTCGAACTCGTTTGTTCCTGGCTTCTTAGGTAGTCCTATGAAGGTAGACTTGCTGAAGTCATCTGGTATTACCCCACTATTATAAATTTCATTTATTATTTCTTTAATTTTTTCTATACCAAATTCTTCCAGGGCTATCAGCAGCTCTATAATTATGCAGTCTGGTCCCGCTGCTTTATTTCTATTCAGTTTGGCTACTGCAGATTCCACTTCAGACTTCAATATTTCCGGCCCGTCCTCATCTTTACGTGTTATTGGTTGCTCTCTCTTGTCGTGGAAAATATCTTTTATATATTCTTCCCATCGTTGGAGTATATCCACTTTCTCCAAAATGATTGTTCCATCCTTAGATTTTATACATCCTGTTGAAGAGCAGGTTTTTTGTCCTGTCAATTCTTTTATTTCCTTATGTATGTCTGCTTTATTATTCCTGCTCAATCTCTCTACTTCTGCACATTTGTCATTGAGCCATTTCTCTTTAGCCTGTCTACATTTTATTCTTATTTCCATGTGTAGTTCCCTGTACTCCATTCCATGTCTTGATATCATTTTCTGCCTCCTTTGCATCATGTCAAGAATCTCTTCAGTCATCCACTCGTTTTTCTTTCTGCGCTTAATTTCCTTTGGGGAAATGTTGTTTGCTGATGTCAGTATTGCTTCCTTTAGCGAGTCCCATTTCGTGTGTCCTTTCCCAGTTTGTTCTTCGTATTTAGTTTTCACGCTGCTAGTGCATTCTTTCTGCAGATTGAGGTCATTCACGAGTGCGTTGAAAAACCTGACATCCCAATATAAGAATTACCTAGACAAAACTAAAATAGTAGCCTGTCCAAAACTAAAATACCTCGCCTCCCTCTCCCAACCCAAAACCGTATCTCTATGGTTACAAACTGCCGACAAACCGGCTTACACATACTAAATTCCCAGCGCACGCATCACTTATATATCACATTCCCAAGAATGAATCGTTTCCACCATTTATTTTCATTCCACTAATCACCAGACGAGGAGCACTTGTGCTCTGAAGCACGAGAATTTTTGTGTAGAGATACTATGCTTTTATAAACCATTGTAACAACTATTACAATATATATATATATATATATAATTGTGGATTTGGACTGCAGTCCTACTTTTATTCAAGTTTCATTAAAAACGACCGGATCCAAATTGAATGCATTTGTTAGCAAAAGTAGGAGCCCAATATGAAATTAAAATTTGGAGATACAAAAATGAAACAATTATAAAAATCTAAACGGGACGTGTTTGAAAACGGTGAAAAGTGTCACAGTGAATTTCGAAGGTGCATTGGGATATCCAAAGTTGCTTTCCTAAAGCTACGCAACGTATTAAGAAACAAGAAAACTTTGTTAGGGACTAAGAAAAGTGTACTGAATTATTATCTAATATCAGACCTCTTATATGGCAGTGAATGTTGGGAAATGTCCACAGATAAATGAGGGACTTGAAGCAACAAAAATGTGTTTCTACAGAAGGATGCTGAGAATATCATGAACCGAAAATATGAACAACAATGAAGTTTAAGAAAAAATGGAAACAAAAGAAAGTAACATATGCTTAACATCAGGAAGAGGAAGTTGAAAGAGGGGTTAGGAATTTTATATTCCAGGGAAAAATTGAAGGCAAAACGGACAGTGGAAAACAACCCATAAGCTCCTTAGTGAGCTTCCGTAAATGGAACAAGTATTTGGAGAGATAACAAGAAAGCAACATTTATTGAAAGCTACAAGCAACAGAAAATTGTGGAAGAGTTTAAAAGACTAATAAATACATCCGCATGATGATAACAGATAACTACAAATTTTCAGATGCATCAATGCCAAAATCACAGAATAGATAGATAGATAGATAGATAGATAGATAGATAGATAGATAGATAGATAGATAGAAACGTCGTACAAATGGCAACCAATACGAGGACAATAGTCTGAATAGTCTAAATAGTGTAAATACTTCTTTATCTCTGAAATATAGACAAATACTGAAGTGTACAGGGTGCGTTCTTTTTATGCAGCAGCACCGCCGTGTGTTGGAGACACATCTCAGCTGTCATCATATAAAGTTCAGTTGTTTTCCTTGACAGAAGTACATTTGAAGTATTTGTTATTCTGTTTTCCATCTTTTAGCCCTAGTATACGCGCAAATATCCTTGGGGAAAGTAAGAAACCGCCGCTTCTTCCTCCAGCTATGGGTTAAAAAACAGGACATTGGGTCTTATAACCTTGGTTTGCAACTAGTCTACCGCAGAAAGTAATGACAACCGACTGCGGGAAAATCTTCTGCCAAATTAGTCATGTCTCTTTCGAATCATGATCGCTCAAACGTGCATCACGTATGGCACTTAACTGAATCCTTCATATATATATATATATATATATATATATATATATATATATGTGTGTGTGTGTGTGTGTGTGTGTGTGTGTGTGTGAACTTGGGCAGCAACCTTTCTTTCAAACATCTTTCACTGAATTCGGCTGACAAAACAAAATAAATAAGTTACTACATAACAGTCAAAACCTTAAAAAAAATAACAACAGCAGAAGCATGAAAACTCTTGAAAATGACCGAAAGCGCTTGGGTCAATAAAAATTATGGACAATTTTTATATTCCTTATCTCCAACAAAACGAAATAATGTTAGATTGCTGGAAAAACCTAATAAAAAATTAATTAAATCTTCCTTGTCGTCTGAATTGAATTATATATATATATATACTAGTCACCCACATACAAGCCTGTTTCGCTGTATTACAGCACATTAGTGCGGCTAGAGGCATCCACATGCTCCTGGCCGGGATCAGAAACTCGACCGATTCAGGTGTTAGTCAGAGTCGCTACTCCCTAAGCCATAGGCGCATGCAACTTGAAAATGGAAATTTTAACGTGTTGTATATGAGAAGTGTATACACACGCCAGTCACTGAAACAATTTTATTCATTTCTGAAGAATAATGCTTATGTCGCAGAAGTAGAAACTGTTTTTAAAAATGTTTCTCTAGAAAGCTCAATCGTAATGTGAGCATAATATATTAATCATCCACAAACAAGCCTTTTTCGCTACATATATATATATATATATATATATATATATATATATATATATATATATATGATTAATAAATATAAAATTTGTCATTTCGCTGGTTGATGTTATATTCAGCACTCCGACTCTAGAGTTTCGCAGATAAACCGTTTTGTATATGATTCTGTCTATTCGTCAGGAAACTTCTGCAGACGAATGAAGATTTTTACATTTTTGTTATTTTTTTGCCTTCAATTAAAAATTAATTCACGCGTTAGTAATTGGTGTGAGGTTAATTTTTTCCTCGTAGTGTGTGTGTTCTGCACACGCTTGTAGATATGTGTTTTGCCTGGGTGGCATACACTCTAACGACGGGTGTGATTGGCTGTCAGTTTCTCATTCCACCCGTCATATAGGTCGACTAGGTAGGTTCTGCTTTAGACATGAACTCAAACACATTCTTCAATAATTTCATGGTCAACCTGCGGTTTATACTGACAATGGTGAGCGGACTTTAATGTCAGTCTCCGGAGAGAACGCCTAATCTTTCGTGATCAGGAGTTAAACATGAGAATTTAGCTGAAACATCGACGGCTTTCGAATAATTCCGTCTACCCTTTTTCACTCACATGTGCCGTATGGCTTTCAGGAATTTACCAACTGTGCCGCAGGTTGGAACCTTTTCTCCGGGCTGATATTTTCAAGATGTCACCCGAATGAAAAAATGAACCCAGTTCTCATGGTTGACAGATAAAGTTGTAGCCAGTTAGGCACGCGATCATGTTTGTCTGTGTGTGTGTGTGTGTGTGTGTGTGTGTGTGTGTGTGTGTCACACTTTACAAAATATACAGACATTATCATAAACGTAAACAAAAGTACCGTAGTGCAATGCGTCGATACAATTCAGAGCGCATAGATAGATAGATAGATAGATAGATAGATAGATAGATAGATAGATAGATAGATAGATAGATAGATATGACCAAACTGAGATAGATAGATAGATAGATAGATAGATAGATAGATAGATAGATAGATACCGTCGCCTTTTCCTATTTCGCCATTTTTTGCATGTGTCAAACATGTGTATGTGTGTGTAGTATTTGGTAGTTTCAGCGAAACTCGATGCTCACCCCGCCACCCAAAGGAGCCAGTTCACACAAAAGGTACATTTTACCGTAATCTGCCAGAATACTTACTTTTATATTCTTAGAAAATTGACACGTTATTTTTCAACAAAATTCTCACGAGATTTCAAAGAATGTGAATAATTGTTCACTCAAGGCTAAAAACACACTGTGTGTGTGTGTTTGTGTTTC
The DNA here is from genome assembly GCA_037127315.1 of Ascarosepion bandense. Lineage (NCBI taxonomy): Eukaryota > Metazoa > Mollusca > Cephalopoda > Sepiida > Sepiidae > Ascarosepion > Ascarosepion bandense. The sequence goes on along the minus strand of JBBBDQ010002024.1, from coordinate 715,737 downwards.
GAAGTGAATAGACTAGTTTCCCAATTTAAAATATGTGCATATGTTCATGTATTTGTATAAACACACACACACACACACACACACACACACATATATATATATATATATATATATATATATATATATATATTAAAAATTTGCTACCGGTTGATTGACCATAACGGAAGCAGGTCACTTAACAGATTGTATTCTAAATATGTGTGTGTGTTTGTGTGTTTTGAAGTGAGTAGACCAGTTTCCCAATTTAAAATATGTGCATATGTATGTTCATGTATTTGTATAAACACAGAATAAAAACAAAGATACACACACACACACACACACACACACACACACACAGACACACACACACACACACACACATATATATATATATATATTAAAAATCTGCTACCGGTTGATTGACCATTGAGTATAACGGAAGCAGGTCACTTAACAAATTGTATTCTAAATATGTTACATAGTCAACGATGTGTATCCACGAACATTTTTGCAATGGGAGATTCTGTGTAATAATTAAAATAGGATATTTTCTTAACTGTCAACATGATAGATAGATAGATAGATAGATAGATAGATAGATAGATAGATAGATAGATAGATAGATAGATAGATTTGTTGGATTTTACGAAATCACAAAATCTATATGTCGTGTACTTTCAGGATATTGACGATCATAGCTCTACACAATTTCCTGAAATTTGTATCTCCTAATAAATCTTGTATTTTTGTTATATCTTCAAAACATTGTTCTGCCATGGATTTACTCAAGCTCTCTACCTAGGTTATGCGTTGCTTATCCCTATCCTTTTTACCTTCAAGCTGCCCTGTAAGTATCAGATCATCAAAGCCCTTTTTTCTCGCTATGTTGCCGAAAAATTTCAACTTCTGTTATGTAAGGAGGAAATCAGTCCTAATTGTATTATTTGGAACAAGTCCGAGTATTTCAAAAGGTTAAATACGTGATTTAGTTTCAGATGTAACAGAAATGTATGACACATATACTCTGAAGGAGTACACGGCTTTCTATCCTATTTGTGTGTAGATTGTCAATTTCTATTTGTTAAAAAACGAAATGCAATTATTCGTTTTTGAATGCACCGGAAAGAAAGAAAAAGGTAACAAATAAATATGTACCGTTTATGGATATGGTGCCACCTTTGTAAGTGATTGACTAGGTTCACGGATGTAAATTTTTATCTAGATTGAGTAGGTCCAAATGTGTGAATTTTGATCTGGATTGAGTAAGTTTATGAGTGTAAATTTTGATCTGGACAGAGTAGGTTCAGAAGTGTAAATTTAGATCTGTATTGAGTCGGTTCAGGTGTGTAAATTTTGATCTAGATTAAGTGGGTTCAGAAATGTAAGTTTTGATCTAGATTTAGTAAGTTCAGAAGTCTACGTTTTTGTCTGGATTGAGTAGGTTTAGACGGGTAAATTTTATCTGGATTGAGTAGGTTAAATAGTCTACATTTTTATCTGGATTAAGTACGTTCAGAAGTGTACATTTTTACCTAGTTTAAGTAGAACCAGAAGTGTAAATTTTGATCTTGATTGAGTAGGTTCAGAAGTGTACATTTTTATCTAGTTTAAGTAGAACCAAAATATAAATGTTGATCTTGATTGAGTAGGTTCAGAAGAGTACATTTTGATCTAGTTTAAGTAGAACCAGAAGTGTAAATTTTGATCTTGATTAAGTAGGTTCAGAAGTGTAAATTTTTATCTAGTTTAAGTAGAACCAGAAGTGTAAATTTTGATCCTGTTTGAGTAGGTACAGAAGTGTACATTTTTATCTAGTTTAAGTAGAACCAAAATATAAATGTTGATCTTGATTGAGTAGGTTCAGAAGAGTACATTTTGATCTAGTTTAAGTAGAACCAGAAGTGTAAATTTTGATCTTGATGGAGTAGGTTCAGAAGTGTAAATTTTTATCTAGTTTAAGTAGAACCAGAAGTGTAAATTTTGATCTTGATTGAGTAGGTTCAGAAATGTAAATTTTTATTTAGTTTAAGTAGAACCAGAAGTGTAAATTTTGATCTTGATTGAGTAGGTTCAGAAGTGTAAATTTTTATCTAGTTTAAGTAGAACCAAAAGTGTAAATTTTGATCTTGATCGAGTAGGTTCAGCAGTGAACATTTTGATCTGAAATAGAGTAAACATTCTGATAGGCGTACAGTGGGTGATGACCTAATAAAATGCCTGATTAAAACATAATCGCTTTCACACGACACAGGACATCGCAGATATATTCCATCATCTCATATACACCATTGGATTTTTGAATCGCAAGGTGCTACAAGATTTAATGTCATTTGAGTCTATAATTCATTTCCTTGGTTTTGGATATGTCAGTATTTCTTTACCGATATTCGCCGGAACCCTAGGGTTCCGCAATAGCTTGCTAAGTGTTCAAGCGTTATTGAGAAAATTTTGTTTAATTTTATATTCATAATTTTACGACACATCTATGGCATATTGTTGGAAAAGTCCTTGGTCATTATAATAAAGGCTTCAACATTTTATATTATTTAAATTAAAATAATTATTGGGAATCAATTTAGCGATGTCTATATGGCACGTTTACGTAGCGGATTTGTGTAAGATTGAATGACTCAATCGAGTTCAACTCGGCGGACCTCAAATGGAATGACTATATTGAATCCATTGCCAAATCTGCTGCTATGAAAGTCGGCTCCCTGTGCAGGGCCCGGAAATTTTTCCCACCTGAAACTATTCTGCACATATACAAATCTACCATCCACCCATGTATTGAATATTGCTGCCATATCTGTCAGGTGCCCCTGCTGCTCTCCTTGGGCTTCTTGACAAAATACAAAGGAGGATCTGTAACGTGATTGATACTGACTTGGCAGACCGGCTGCAGCCGCTCTCACACCGGCGTGATGTAGCTTCCCTGTGCCTCTTCTACAAGTACTTTCATGGCTTCTGCTCCGATGAGCTTAGATCACTGGTGCCGCCTAAGCAGGAATTTACACGAGATACTAGATTAGTAACTAGGTCCCACCCTTTTACAGTTAAACAAATAAGATGTAACCGTAAATTCTACTCCAACAGCTTCTTTTCTCGCGCTTCCCGCCTGTGGAACTCCCTTCCACAAGTCTGCTTTCCCGACAGTTACAATCTCCAGGTGTTTAAATGTAGGGTCAATAGACACTTTCTATCACACTAACTCCCAACTATTCTCACAACACTCTCATCTACCCAACCCTCATTCTCGGTATCCTCACCCGCCTATCACTCACCCTCTGTTATTTCCTATATTTAATCAGCCTTTCTCCACTCTACGTAGCCCCATGCACAGTAGTGGCAGTGACATGCCTTGCTCGGGGTGAAACGCTTATAAAAAAAAAAAAAAAAAAGATGAATGCACAGAGTTTATATGTTTACGACATAAACTACGATAAAAATATAAATGAGGTAGATATTAATAATGGCAGATAATAATTTGTATAATTATCTTTTTCTTAATTTTTCTGATATTTTTCTCTTTGTAGCCATGTTGGTTAAAGCATGCCGAGCATAACGATAGCTCTATCTGTCCTGAGGAAAGGAGAAGAGAGCAAGTTATTCTTTAATAAGATTTATGGAACATTTATGCTTGTAGACGAACATAACTGGAGCGTCTATGTTATGTCGTGAGTAAGAATAAATAACTCAACAACAGGAATAGGTTAATTGTTGTATTCCGTGAAAATAGTATTTACAAAGGTTATTAGTATCCAATACAAGAATAAGGGTTAATCGTCTCAACCGTCGTAAGACGTAGTATGAGCAATGGGTACTTCCGGGTCGTCATCGGAAGTCTACGACTGACTTGTCGATCGGCTGCTCGACACAACCTCCTACGTAGATGCCACCATTACTTTACATAGTAATGGAATAGTCCATTATAACCGAATAGGCGCGGGCGTCACAACAGTCTACTTAAATACGACTATCCACAAAAAGGGATTTTTAACTGATAAAAATAATTTTTTACGCGAGTGTTCCTTGAGACATAAAATTTGGGAAAGATATGAATCCATCTCTTCTCCCTCAATCCATACTCCTGCCATAATGAGATCCGTTAGAGATATCAGGACTGATCCATAAATTACCGAACGATGCCGAAGTTACACAGAGAATGGCGCGTCAGTCGGCATAGTAGCTTTGAGTGCCACTCATCCAGAATAATATTACACGGATATACTATTTCATCACAGCTTCACTTCAAGACTTGTATAAATATATCCTTACTAATTGTATTCCTGGATTACTAACCTGCGTTCCATTTTGTATATTTACATTCAATATAACCTATTTTCAATCTCAATATACGTTTTGTTGTATATTATTTTAGTGTGGTTCCTCACCCGGATCCACAACAATATATATATATATATATATATATATGAATTTATAAGAACATTGTCACAACCATTACAGTATATATATATATATATATATATATATATATATATATATATATATATATAGACATATGGTTCTGTTAACATTTCGGTTTCTCACGCGGTGTGACGTCATAGAACCGCATTACAAATTTACGAACTGCGTCTGCTATTCGGTGACGGTTATTGTCACATAGCAATGGTTTATGTCAACACAAGATCATGTCATTTTTTATGGTGGATTTTTTTATGTTAACGTCCCTGTAACCTCTCTGAAGATGGCTTAGAACCAGCATAATAAAAAAAATATTAAATTGTTGGACAATTTTTGTCTTCATTTTCACCTAAAATTAAAGCCAAAATACGATGTTTAGAACGGCTGACAATGAAAAATAATAGACATGCATTGTCTGTTATATTTAGCAATATATGTTTTGAAAATTATCTGCTTCCTCGATACACTATATATATATATATATATATATATATATATATGCACACACACACAGGGTGCGTTGGACAAATTGTCGTCATTTTATATTTTTAATTTCATGCACGTTGTTTGTTTTTGATTTTGTCGACTGTAAATATAGTAGGGTCAGTAGGGCACCGTTTTTGAGAAAAAGAACAACGTGACACAAGTCACTCTGTCAGAAATTTGAACAAGGCATGCTGTACAACTTGGTACTTAAGCCAGACAGTACAGAAGATTCAAAAAGAATTGGATAAATTTAATGCCTATTATGAAGTTACGGCAACTCGGAAAAATCACTCTGATCGTTCTGATGTGAAAAGAACTCCCGAATTTGGTGGTGAAGGCCTTAGACCTAACATGAAAGTGCCTTGAAGAAGCACTGCTGCTCTGGATCAAGAGAGTGGTTGTTAAGTGACCCTATGTCTCTCAACAGGACTCCGCACCATGGTACACAAGAACAAGAACCAAGACATGGCTGCCAAACAATTTCTGCGGCTACGCCAACTCTTATATCTGACGGTCTAATTCCCCAGACTGTACCCCTTGATTATTATGTGTGAGGCACAGTTGATCGATGGTCCACGAAAAAAACCTTGTAACTCCAAAATGAATGAAAGGTAAGGATCAGGGCATCATTCACCAACTGAATCAAGCAGAACATCCAGAATAGTTTTAGGAGATTCCGAAATCGCCAGGTTTAAAGCCAATGGTGATTTTATTGAATAAATTTGCTCTTTAGTATTTCAAGATATTTTTGTTTAATTTTGGTAAACGTAACTGTTAAAACGAAATGTCGACGTTATTAGCATTTTTGTATAATTCAGGCGACAATTTATCCATCGCGCCCTGTACGTGACCGATTACCTCCAGTGACGTTTATTTGATATTTGCTTCAGAAAAAAATATTTGATTCTGAAAAATCTACAACGGAAATTAGAATAAGGAATATTCAAACTAACACGAAGGAACATATTAGCGAAAGTAAATGTATTATTCGGCTTTTTCCAGATCTTTCGTCAAGAGTCAGCACAAAGTATTATAATTTAACGTGGGAGATTGTTCACCTGACCGATGGGAGTTTTCTTTATAGGAATTCCGTCTCGACTAAAAACCAATAATCTCAGGCAACTCTACACGGAAGCTATTTTGAAAATAATGCCAAGCATTTTATATTTCAGTAGGATTTTTCATATGGGGGCAAAATCCTTCCGGTAGTCTATATATACAATTCTCTTCCGAAGGAATAATTTTGATGAATGTAGAACAGTAATTTACTAAGTGTAGCTTAGATGGGACACAAGGGTGAACTTATGAAGCACTCGGTGTTGATTGAACTTAATCACAATTGATAAAGCGATACAAGCTTGCTCCCCATTACACCAAATATGTTGATTTTTTAAGCGCAGCTTAGGTGCGGCACTAGGTCAACAGTATGGGGTACCCAATGAGGATCGGACTCACTACAGCGTTGTAATAGGTTCTAGCAAAACTAGCTTGTTAACCATTACACTACCTCGAAGTCTCCAGAATTATTGAACGGCTGATTTTCTAAGCGCTGCTTAGATATGGTACAAGGCTATAAGTATGGGGAACTAAATAAGGATCAAACTCACTATTCAGCTGCAACTGGTTCCAGCAAGTCAAGCTTGCTTTCCATTACACCAATTGTAGATCTATTAAAACATGGAGCTAAAGACGACATTTATCAAATAGTGATTATCGACAAATCTGATTGGCTGCATTGTTTGTATACGTCTTCGTAATAAAGTTTGAATTGCAATAAAAAGAATCCATCAGACACCATGCAGTATTAATTTACCCACTCTTTATATCTACATGCGCACTATCTTCAATAAGAGTTCTCCATAAATAGAATAAATTTGAATAACAGTGACGACGGTAAGTAAAAATTTATCCGCATTTTCGCCATATCATATCTTTAGGCTTGTCACACTGCCTTCTGCACATGCGTACTTATAGTTAGTACTATTGTGGTCACGTGATCGAAGTTTGAGGTTCGTACTGCTGTTATAGTGTAAACTCTGCTAGCAGAAGAAAGAAAGGATTTCTCTCGTGGGAAGTTGGTCAGGGGTTGAAATTCATCGGAAGCTTTTCACAAAATACATACCGACGTATGAGTAGACCGAGAAGTTTTAAAGTGGCTGGACAAGTGTGACGCAAGAAGAAAAATGTCCATCAACCTCCATCATCAAGATTTAGCAAGCCAGATAAATGTTAATGGTGAAAGGGTAAATCATCTTCAGTTACGTAGCATGTTCTCTTCAGTTAATTTTAAAATAATGGAAGTTACTAAATTGTAATAAGTTTTTTTCATTTCTGATTAGTAAATATAGTTTTTTTTGTTTTTAGTATCAATATCATCTAAAATAAAATAAACTTTTCCGATACAACCAATGGTGTGTAGGGCATCGTTTTAGCTGTTTCCATAGCAAACTGCTTTTTATGGGGCAGGGTTGTTAGCCCTACGCCTAACCCTCAAACCTACAGGAATGTGATATTTTTAAGCGTAGCTGAGACGAGACACACGGTCGAAAGTAGGGGGGGTACCCAGTGAAAATCGAACTCACAACTCAGTTATAATGATTCAAGCGAGACGAGCTTGCTAACCATTACACCACGCCAAGGTGCCCAAAATCGCTTAACCGGTAAAATTTAATATAGAAATTTTAAAAATTCAAAAATCTTTCAATTACTAAACTTTAAAAAAATGAAAACAATTCTTTTGAAAATTCACTATTCGTCGAAAATGTTCTTTTTTCTAAAGACAATATTGGTCATTATCTATCTTATTCATAAAACAATTTATATCTTTTCTAATTACATAATATCTTTGTTTGATTGCATTTTTATTGGGTTTTTTTATTTTACAAAGCAGAGCAGATTTTCGATAACTAGGCATTCTGTTTTACAAAAAGAAATTGATGACTTAAATTCTCCAAGGACATAATTAATATGAACATTAAGCGGTACAAAAATGAATTTATCGAAAAAAGGTTTTAACATAATTTTCTAAAAATAAATAATTTCTAAAATAATTTAATTTATGAATAAGTCATGTGCTTTGGACCGCTCCATATATACAAATCAACCATTCGTCCTTGCATGGAGTACTACTGTCATACATGGTCAGGCGTCCCTGCTGTTCATCTCAGTGTTCTTGACAGACTCCAAAGGAGAATCGGTAATTTGATAGGTACCGACTTGGCGGCTCGACTCCAACCACTTCCCCGACGACGGGATGTGGCTTTCCTATGTCTGTTCTATAAATACTTTAATGGCTTCTGCTCCAACGAACTTAAGTCACTGGTGCCCCTGCAACAGGTGTTTACTCGTGCAAACAGACTGGCAACTGGGTCTCACCCATTCACAATTAGATCAAATAAATGCAGACGACAATTCTACTCCTTCAGCATTCTTTTCTCGCACTTCCCGCCTGTGGAACTTGCTTCCCTATTCTTGCTTTCCTGTAGGCTACAACGTCTAGGAATTTAAATGCAATGTCAATACACATCTCTTAACCACTTGACTCTAGTTCTTTTTTCATCACCCTGTATATCCTTTCTTTTTTCGCCATCTTTGCAACTGTCATCACACCTGTATTCCCATCCTTCTCTTGCTCCTTTCTAACTGGTTCGTCTTTCTCTTTTCTCTCCTCCTATCTAATCTTTTTACTCTTATGTAGCCCCCTGCACATCAGTGGCGTTACTGCCTGCTCGGGGTCCATATCCAAGAGCAATGGATAAAAAACAACGCTATAAACCAATTTGACATCACAATGGGTGCGCTGGACTCCGCAGAGTCCTCTGATCTCATCGGGATATTTACTCTGTACAATCTCACCGCTCACCAAGACATTAACACACAGGACATCGGGCTATATAGAGACGACGGTCTAATGATAGTAAAAAACTCCACACACTTTAAAACAAACAAAATCAGAAAACTAATACATAGAGAATTCAAAGTTTTAAACCTAAAAGTTATAGTCAACACAAATTTAAAAGTAACAAACTTCCTCGATATCACACTAGATTTAGTCAACAACAATTACAAACCATACATAAAACCCAATGAATACCCACTATACATCCACCCAAAGTCAAACCACCCCCCTAGTATTATCAAACATATACCCTCTTCCATAGAACATAGAATCAGCCAAAACTCGTCCAACAAAGAAATATTCAACAAACACAAAGCTCTCTACAACAAGTCATTAAAAAAAGCGGCTACAGAAACAAAGACATCCAATACATAACAAGCAACAACCCCAACAGAAAAATCATTTGGTACACACCTCCTTTCAACCAAATGATCAACACCAAACTAGGACAGAAGTTCCTGAACTTAATTAAATAACATTTCCCAACAAATAACCACCTCAGTAAAATCTTCAACAAAAATACACTTAAACTTAGCTACAGCTGCACAAACAACCTAGAAAAAATCATAACTAACCATAACAAATATATCCTTAATCAACACGTAAACCAAAATAAAACCGGCAACCAAAACACAACCAAACCCAACAACGCAAACATGTATAATTGTAGAAACCCTAGCAACTGCCCACTACAAAATAAATGTAAAACAAACTCAATAATCTATCAATGCAACATAACATGCATCGAAAATCCAACTATAAATAAAGTGTATATTGGATCAACTAAGAATACTTTTAAGCAGCACTGGTACTTGCACCTAACCTCATTTAAAAACAGCTTATACCGAAACCAAACATCCCTTTCCACATACTTTTGGAAGCTAAAGGATTCAAAACAGAAACCCAATGTAAAATGGAAAATCCTAGAAAAAACTAGAACTTGCAACTCACTTAATGACATCTGCCCTTTATGTCTAAGTGAAAAACTACACATTCTCCCTTGGGGAAAAGTGTTTGACCTATCAGTTGATGACTGTGCCTCTGAGGTCTCGTCATGGGTGAAAGCTGGCATTGATGCCTTCATACCCACCAGGAAGTATTGCTTAAAACCTCATTCCCCTCCGTGGTTCTCTCCAGCCTGCTCAGCCGCCATTGCCCACAGGAACCATTACTTCCATCTATTCCAGAGACAGCCAACTGATCACAATAGGCGCCTGTTCACATCCGCTCGCAGTGAGTGCAAGAGAACTCTAAATGACGCCAAACAGTTGTTTGCGGAGAGAATGCGACAGCACATAGCTGACCGCAAGTTCGGCTCCAAGGACTATTGGAGGATTTGTAAACGAGTGCTCAACAATAGGAAATCCTCAATACCTCCTTTAATCCATGGATTTGACGTTCTCACGTCATCTGCTGAGAAAGCTGAGTGCTTTGCCCGCAGATTCTCATCCAACTCCACACTCGACTCGTCCGGAGTGCACCCACCCGACTTCCCTATTAGAACTGAGGCCAAACTGCATGACGTGTATATTACCCCGACAATAGTATCCAGAGTAATTTCAAAACTCGACCCCCATAAGGCGTGTGGAGACGATGGAATCCCGGTGATAGTCCTTAAGAGGTGTGCCCCTGAACTTTCCCCTGTCCTCTCTAAACTGTTTAACTACTGCCTTTCTGCTTCCTGCTTTCCTGCATGCTGGAAATTCTCCTCAGTCGTTCCTGTCTTTAAGAATTGTGGTGAACCCTCGGACCCATCCAACTATCGCCCTATCAGTCTCCTACCAATATTCGGGAAAGTGTTCGAGGCTATAATAAATGCTGAAATAGTTCATCATCTCACCGCCCACAAGCTGTTCTCCGACAGGCAATATGGATTCCGATTTGACAGGTCCACAGCCGACCTGCTAACTACTGTAACGGAGTACATGCTACAGGCCCTTGATGAGTCTGACGAGGCTCGCGCGGTTGCTCTGGATATCTCCAAGGCTTTCGACAGGGTTTGGCACCCTGGCCTCCTATGCAAACTACGCGGTTATGGTATTACCGGTCGCCTGCTTGACCTAATCCAATCTTTCTTAAATAACCGCAAAATGAAGGTCGTTCTGAATGGGCGTGCCTCTTCGTCCTACAGCACGAATGCTGGTGTCCCACAAGGCTCTATCCTGGGCCCAACGCTCTTCCTTATTTTCATCAACGACCTCCCAGATGAGATCAGGTCCCAAGTAGGCATCTACGCAGATGACACTACAATATACTCCCGCTCCAGTAAGAAACCTGTCGTGGCGGACAGACATAATCTCGCTGCTGACCTTGAGCGGGATCTACACTCTGTGGTGAACTGGGGCAAGAAGTGGCTTGTCAACTTTAATTCCTCTAAGACCAAGCTGTTGTCTGTCAACCATTACAGGCAACCTCTTCTGCCTCCCATAAGCATGGACCAGATGATTCTCCCGGAGAGTAATACACTACGCCTCCTCGGACTTACCCTGTCCTCAGACCTCAAATGGAAGCACTATATTGAATCCATAGCAAAATCTACTGCTAAGAAGATTGGGTCACTATGTCGATCCAGGATGTTTTTTCCACCTGAATCCATCCTGCATATATACAAGTCAACCATCCGTCCGTGCATGGAGTACTGCTGCCATTTATGGTCAGGTGCCCCTGCCGTTCTCCTCAGTGTTCTTGACAAGCTCCAAAGGAGAGTCTGTAATGTGATAGGTACTGATCTGGCGACTCGTCTGCAGCCACTTTCCCATCGTCGAAATGTGGCCTCCCTCTGTCTCTTCTATAAATACTTTCATGGCTTCTGCTCGGATGAGCTTAAGTCACTGATGCCTCCTCAACAGGTGTTTACCCGTTCAACCAGACTGGCAACTGGGTCCCACCCATTCACAGTCAGGTTAGCCAAACGCAGACGACAATTCTACTCCTGCAGCTTCCTCTCTCGCACTTCCCGCCTGTGGAACTCACTCCCGTATTCTTGCTTTCCTGACGGCTACGACCTCCAGAAATTTAAAAGCAAAGTTAATACTCACCTACTAACCACTGGCCTCTAGCTCTCTCTCCCCTCCCCTGTATAAGCTTCCCTTTCTCTCCGCCCATGTACCTGTCATTGCACCTGCTTTCTCAGTTTTCTATTGTTCCTTTCTAACTAGCTTGTACTCCTCACTCTTTTCTAATTAATCTTTCTACACTTATGTAACCCCCTGCACATCAGTGGCGTTTCTGCCTTGCTCGGGGTGAAATGATTAAAAAAAAAAAAAAAAAAAAAAAAAGTACCCTAACAGCAACGATTTATTAAACCGTAGAGACAAATTAGCAGTAATATGCTAACATCGCAAATATTTCTCGCTAAAATTTAAGTAAACAAAAAACACACCAACCAGAACCCCCCGACAAAAAAACACAAAAAATACACACAACCAACCCTATAAATAAACAGAAAAAGAAAACAAACCCTATACAATACCAACAAAAAATAAACCAACCCTCTAACACCCCCCCCAAAAAAAATAAATCAAACACAAATAAACTGGCTTTTCAACTCTGGTGTGTTTCAAATAGAAATTATGCTGATGGGAATCTCAACTTTTTGAGAGTTTTCAAAAGTTATCAGTTTTCGTCCATTTATTATAGATTGACCGGTTTGTAAACAAAAGTTAATTCTCGGTTTTAAAGATCTTGCTAAAATAATATACACATCTGTAAAAAAAAATCTTGCAAAAATAATATATCCATCTTACTTTTAGAAAATTTAAAGTTAAATTTGAAACATGAATACAGTGTGAAATTTAGAATACAAGTATTTCTTACTAACAGAGGTTATATTTTTCTGACACGTTAAATGATTGATGATCTCTTGATGTATTGACAAGCTAAGTATCATTGACCAGAATTGATATAAATTATGAAACCTAAATGAAAGTTTCGTAAGTGGAACCACCCTTGAAAAGTGTGACCTTTTAATGATATATCACCTATGATATCTCAAACTAAAAATATGATTCCTATAAACAAAAAAAATATTTTTTATTATTTTTAAAATCTTGGGGCGTGGAGATTTGTATTAAGCTTTTCAATTTTCGTTTAGTAAATATAATCTTCACTTAATAACTTAATAACCTAATACAGACAGTGATTAGAAATATTTTATAAATTTTGTAATTTTATATATGATTATAATTAAAAATAAAAGTCCCCTGACATCTTAGCTCTTTTTCTGAGACTAATATCAACCCCTCAATTCCCTCATCTGACTTCTCTATCCCAGGTTACCTTCCCCTCTTCAGGAAGGACTCCAGTGTCTATATGCATGGGCTTGGTGTTTACCTCAGTGAACGCCTTCCTCTAGCTAGGATGATCTTTCTTGAATCCCAACATCATTCTTATATGTGTTTCCGTCTCGCCCTTCTAATCTCAGTTAGCTATCTCTTCTTTCTCTACCGCTTCCCCTCATCTCCCGACTGTTCCCTTCTTGACAACATCTTCAATAATATCGACAAGGCCATTTCTTACCCTCCGTTTGCCCATATATTTGTGTTTGGCGACTTTAACGCCCATTATGTCGAATGGCTGGAGAACTCCGTCACAGATCTTGCTGGTGCACACACCATGAATTTTTCAATCACTCAATCCCCTACGCAAGTGGTGAAGTTCCCCTCGCATTTCTGTAATAAACCTAATGGACGTGACTCACTACTAGATCTTTGCTTTACCTCCACCCTTGACTCTTGCAAAATCAAGCAACTCTGCCCTCTCGGTAACTCTGACCATGAGGTAGTTTCCGTTAGCATCTCCTTCCGCTTCCACTCAACCCAAGAACCTCAGACCAGCAAAATATCTTACTGCTACCAAAGAGCTGATTGGAACTCGTTCCGCGATTTCCTGAGTGACGCCTCTTGGAATAAAGTATTTAGCCTTTCCCTTGAAGACTGTGCGGCTGAGGTCTCCTTTTGGGTTAAGGCTGGCATCGATGCTTTCATCCCTGCCAGGAATTTAAGTAAATTAAATCTCACTCATACCCTGGTTCTCCCCTGCCTGCTCAGCTGCCATCGCCCACTGAAATCACTTCTTTCGACTTTACCGGAGTCGGACCATAACAGGCGCTTTTTGCCTCGGCTCGCAATGAGTGCAAGAAGATACTTAAAGGAGCTAAGCTGATGAAACAGCGCATAGCATCCCGTAAGTTCGGCCCCAAAGACTACTGGAGGCTCTGTAAAAGCGTGCTGAACAGCAGCAAGCCCTCAATCCCCACTCTAATCAACGAATTTGAGGTCCTCACCTCCTCAACAGACAAGGCTGGGTGCTTCGCTCGCAGATTTTCCACTAATTCGACACTGGACTCGTCTGGAGTTTCTGTACCCGACTTCCCTCTCCGAACCCAGGCCCAACTGACTGACACACTCATTACTCCCTCGGTGGTCTCCAAAATAATTTTAAAACATGACCCCCATAAGGCGAGCGGTGGCGACGGAATACCAATCATTGTTCTAAAGAAATGAAAAAAAAATTTGTCAAAATTCAATATTCATTGAAAAAGATTTTTCTCTTCAGAATATGATATCTTTAATATATATTTTTATAAAAGGAATGAAAAGTTTATCTAAATAATGAAAAATAGCATAGTCTTATTGCAATTTTTATTTCATTATTCGAAGCAGTTTTTCTAAAAGAGAACAACGGTTTAAAAAATAAAATAGGCGATTTACATTTCCCAAGATGCCCTGAATTTAACAAAACAAAGTTTGGAAATTAATTGGAGGTGTGATAACAGATGTAATAATAAATATTTTTACCAAGATTTTATGAAAAGAATGATTTCAAAAATAATTTCATTCATTTCTGAATAAGTTCTGAGGTTTTCTTTAAAATCCGACTACTATTTGATTTTTCCATAAATTTCCAAATTAATGTGTTTTTACAGGAAAAATACTGAGTTATGTAATATTACGTTTTCCATTGTAAACTCTCGTAACTTTGGTTACCCGCTAACTCTAATCAAACAAGATTACAGTTATAGTCAGTCAGTTAAGTGCCATACGTGATACACGCTTGGGCGACCATGTCTCGAAAGAGACATGACTGACTGGGCAGATTATCCCGCAGTACGTTGCCATTGCTTTCTGCGGTAGACTGGTTGCCGACCAAGGCTATAAAACCTAATCTGTCCAATTATTTAACCCATCAATACCTTTATTTGGTCATTCGCTGACGAAACAAATTTTTTTCAACTAAAATTTCGAGTGTCTTCAAAAGGATTAAAAAAATTAAAAAATAATTAAAAAATACTTTGATCTTTTCTCTTAATAACAAACATTTTGAGGATAAAACAAGCTCGGGGCATTTTAACATCATGCTTTGCTGTTTTTCAGTGAATTAGTGAAGGTGCCAATATATACATACATATATATATATATATATATATATATATATATATATCAGCGTAGGTCAGTACACTTAAATGTGTTTAAATATTCACCAACGATAACGCTTGATGTTGTAAGAAATATCGTCTGCTTATAAATAAGATCCATTAATTCCTCATCCTGTTGTGTGTGCGTGTTTGTGTGCGTGTGTGTGTGTGTGTGTGTGTGTGTGTGTGTGTGTGTGTGTGTGTGTGTGTGTGTGTGTGTGTGTGCCTGTTTTGTTATTCCCAAAAGTAACTCGGTGAAAATAGGTGGCCGGAAGTACAACTTTTACTTTCATCCGTGATAACTAGATTTTTTTTTTTTATTCAAATATGTTATTTATGTTTCTTTCAAGTATTAGATCAAAAGAACATCGCGTTTAAAGTCTCGTAAAGTCTCGTAAATATCTCATCAACTGCAAATGAACATACATTCATTTGTGGGAAGATATTGACCGACACACATTCGGAGCCACGCATTTTTACACACACACACTCTCTTTCTCTCTCTCTCTCTCTATCTATCTATCTATCTATCTATCTATCTATCTATCTCCACCCACACACACTATCTATCTATCTATCTATCTATCTATCTATCTATCTATCTATCTATCTATCCCTCTCTCTTTATACTATTTATGAAGTTAACTTTATCAACCCAGTTACCTACGGAGTTTTCGTGCAGGTGGACGTTCAAGTTAAAAGTGCACACAGGTGTGATAAATGCAAGCGAACATAAAAAAATAGGTTACAAGAAAAATAGAGAGAATATGTTGACTTAAAGAAAAAAATACAATTGGATTTCAAGGTCCCAACATCTAAGAATAGACAACTTTAAAAATTTTTTAGCTGTCGCGAACAAATGATAACAGTAACACTAATTATAGCCGTTTCCTTATTAGGAAACTTTTGGCATTCATTGCCCAAGCCCCTCACAAAGGTGAGATGTGGCACATGGATTTTTACGTTGGGCATTTCCGAGCGCGTACTCTCGACTGTTTATTTCAGACAAAACTCTGCTCTTCGGTATAGCGTCGTCTAATTTATTCTCTGTCCGAACGCAGAGAGACCGATGAAGTCATCGTAAACAATTAAGCGTTTACCGAGCAGCCACTACTACTTGAGTTAGGCTTCTCTTTAGTTTCTGGCCATAAGGTTGGGATCAAAGTGTAGTATTTGTTCTATTCGTTTCTAACGATATTCATAATATTAACCGCGTCCTTATGTGGTTATTTTTGTTCGCGTTAAAATAAAACGTAAGACATGAATTTTAAACAAACAAGAATTAATGCATGTATTGACAAAGGGAAATCATATTAATACGTATAGAGTTGGAAAGGAAAAATACTAGACATTAAAATCTTAGCTATTTAAGAATTGCACGAGTGTGTGTGTGTGTGTGTGTGTGTGTGTGTGTGTGTGTGTGTGTGTGTGTGTGTGTGTGTGTGTGTAAAGGTTCACTCGATCGAGGAAAGGAAAGTTATCCAGCTGAGTCGTCTTCATCTACGTGTAGCTACATATTAGAGGAAATGGAAGGAAATGTTTACCGCCTTTATAGAACCCAAACAGAGTCACCTAATCGATGTTTTGATGAAACCAATTAGAATAACCCACACTTTCTTGCATGCACTGCTAAAAGACTAAATAAAAGAAATCATTATAACAGAGAATGGATTTGTTAACTGCGATCGATCAAGACATATCCATAAATTTACATCAAGAAATTAATACTGTTAAAAAAAATCCAATTAAAAGTTTAATCGATCTAAACTTATTTATAAATGAAACTTTGTCTGTGTGTCTGTGTGTGTGTGTCTGTGTGTGTGTATCCGTTACCTATAGACTCCGAAACGGCTCAACCGATTTTCTTGAAAATTTACACAGTTGTACTATAAGCGTCTGCGAGTGTCCTTAACTAGGTTTGTGTCGATAAATATCGATAAATATCCCGATAAATATCGAAAATCGATAATCGAAAAAATCGGGTTTAGAAGGAGTGGTCTGATTTTAATCAAATTTGATACACTCATAGACAAAAACGTCAGAAACGATATTCAGAAGTTTCAAGGTTGCAGTTCTTACAATAGTGCAGAAAAATTTATATCGATACCAGGAATCCAAAATTTGATTTACATCCATTCATTTTTTTTTCAGTCTACGGTTTCGCTTCAACTGGAAACAACTATTGCTTTTTAGTCTTTCGTGCCAACATCCGAATAGTCTGAGCTCCAGGACCATGGATTAGTTTTAAAGATTTCATTACACCCGAGCAACGCCGGACTATACTGCTAGTATATATATATTCGTCATCCATCCAGATACAAGCCTGTTTCGCTGTATCACAGGTCGTCAGTGTGACTAGACATCAAATTGCTTTTGGCCGTGATCGAAACTTGATCGATATGGTGTTAGTCGGAGTCGCTAACCCCTAAGCCATGAATTACAGATTAGAAATTTTAACGTCTTATATATAAGCGGTGTATATACACGCCAGTTACCGAAAGAATTCAATTCATCGCTGATGCACCGTAAACCAAATTGTTAACGAAAGGGCTTGAACATTTCTGTTACGATTGCGTGCACGTGCGTGCGTGCGCGCACACACACACACACACACACACACACATATATATATATATATATATAGAGAGAGAGAGAGAGAGTTGGTGAATAAGAAACTCCCAATTGAAATTGAAATTATTAATAACTATTTATTTCTGATCGGTTTTTCTCTCTCCCTCCATCCCTCTCTCTCTCTCTCTCTCTCTCTATATATATATATATATATATATACATATGTATGTATGTATGTATGTGTGTGTGTATGTGTGTGTATGTGTAAGTGTGTGTGTGCACGTGCACGCACGCATGCGGAACAGAAAAGTTCAAACCCTTCTGTTATCAATTTGGTTTTACGGTGCATAGTAATATATATATTTTTTAAAGTTTTAATTAGATTTTTTTACAGTACTAATTTCTCGGTGCAAAGTTCTGAATATATCTTGATGTATCGCAGTTAACAAATCTGATCGGTTTTTGTAATACATGTTTTGTAATACATGTTTTGTAATACATGTTTTGTAATACATGTTTTATTTTGAACAGTTTTATCTATTTGATCCCTCGTGCTTCACTGTTTTACTTTTTTTTACCCATTTTGTTTTAATGAAAGTATGCGGATGTGCGTTGTGGTGCATTGGATATCGACTCGGAACGAGAAATCGGGGAGCCGAGTTCGAATTTCAGCCGAATTCATTGCATTCACTTGCGCGCAAATACCCTTGGGTAAAGGTATTAATCCGTCTATTCCTTCCAGTTATGGGTTAAATAACAGGACAGATTGGGTTCTAATGCCTTGGTCGGCAACCAGTCTACCGCAGAAAACAATGGCAACCTACTGCGGGATAATCTTCTGCCCAGTCAGTCATGTCTCTTTCGAGACATGATCGCCCAAGCGTGTATCACGTATGGCACTTGACTGACTGATACTTCTTCACTATGCTATTGTTCGTGAAAGCCGATATCTGCTGTTTTCTATCCGAAACTCAAACCAAGCAATTCTAAAGAATTAATTAATTTGTTTTTAAACAGACATTTTTAATTTTATTATTTCAAATGTTATTATCAAGGGGAACTCGTATTTGAAACAGACGGCACACTTTAATTACATTTTCTTTAAACAGGATTTATTACATCTATCGACCTGTGCCTTCAAGGTATATTTATAAAGAATATCTACTTTTCGATAAGGATCGAATCTCTTTCACTTTTTGTGGGAGAAAGCACACTTCCTTACTAAGATATTTTTATCGAAATCTGCCAATTTTCGTATTCGAAACGTAGACTAAGCAATTTCAAAAGAATTAATTGATCTATTTTTAATCCGACATGTTTATTACTTTGCCCGTTACTATAATGGATACTCATATTTGAAATAGACGTGCTGTTTTTATTTTATTTTTACTTTAAACAATATGAACATCATCTGTTTATATTTCTGAGATGCGGTATTGTAAATATTTATAATATATATGTATTGTTCGGAACGTTGTTCTCATCTTCGTTGCTATATTCACGACGTTTCGACCGTTGTACGCTTCCACATACCTTAAGGACACATGGCCCAGTGGATAAAAGCGTTGGTTGGATCCAGTAACTTGACCCAAAGAATTGTGTGTTCAATACCTGAATACAGCAAAGGCGAACAAAAGCTTAGAGATTTGAGTTAAATGGTGGTAGGTGAGTCGCCTGGAAGTGGCATGACTCATGGAACGAGAACAATCTAACCTAGTCAACGAAATAAAGAGTTCAGTTCGAAATTCTAATTACCTGAAGAAGGTCGGAGCGTGCTACGGTCGAAATATGAATATGGCAATAAAGATGAAGACAATTCGAACAATGTAAATGGTGTAAATAATGTGTACATTCTACTCAGTTTCTGGAATACATTCTTAGCCATGCCAATATGCCTTCGGATCTCAGTGACATGGCCAAGGTGTACTCCAGAAGCTGAGTAGTGTATTGAAAGACAGGAAAATTTTGCTGGAAACAAAGAAGAAAATACTGGATTGCTCTGTAATGTCTATCTTTCAATATAACAGCAAATGCTTGACAATCTTATTAAAGATGAATGAAAAACTTGAAGCAACCGAAATGTTGTTCTACAGAAGGATGCTGAGGATACCATGGACAGAATCAACGAAGAGGTTTTGAAGAGGATAGACACAAAAAGGAAACTGATACTAAACATCAGGAAATGACAGCAGAGGTTACTGAGATATGTAATGAGGAAAGATGGCCTGGGGAATTTGATGCTCACGGGACGGAGAGAGAGAAGAGAAGACAAGGGAAAGCTACGCTGACTTACTTGATGGATTTGAGAAGATGGATGGCAAGGTGGGGGTTTGAGTGGAATAACAGGAGAAGGAGTGTTAGGAGCTACAAAGTATAGATAAATGTGGAAAGCCATGATCGACTACGTCCGGAAAGGACACCATGTCACTCACGTTGGTGTACGTGTATTTAGTTTATTGTACTGAGGTATAATAAATCTCACTTTATATATCCTCAGTGTTAAGAATTATTTCTTGCACTATTCTTTCTCTGTTTATCCCCTCCCGGGATATAACACATCCTTATTCTAATCAGTTCACCGTATGCAAGGCAGTAAAGCCATAAAAAATAACATGGGTTACTAGTTGTGGGGAAATTAGGAACAGAAACACTAATAATGAGCGGAAAGAGAAAAGAGTAATCAGGAGAACAATAGGTAGCGATAAAAATTGCATTTAAATTTTTGCAGATGATTGGAAACTATAGAACCGAGAGTGAGACCCACAAGCGAAAAGTGCGAGAATCTGTTAGTATAGAATTTATGGTTACATCTTGCCATCTCAACTGTAAATTGACCAGATCTGGACGCCATTCTAGTACTGCGGTTAAAGTCATAAAGTGATTTTTGTGCGTTTAGTCGTTTTATGGTATTTTTGTTTTTTAATTTTACATTTCTATTTATGAAAATAAGTCAATAATCTTCAGATGCTTTCTAATATAGTTGCTAAATAACTAATTACTGGCCATTACTAACAAGTTCCTTGCTAAAAATGTTCCCAGTAATTGTTATTTAATAGTAATCTAGGTCTCCACATATCCGCCCCCAGTTGTGTACTTTAGACGCATGTTTACCATGCCTTTTTTAAGGATCACATTGTTTTCCCGCCATGGAATGCAGTAAAGCTATTAAGGCACAAGGGAATACTGGGCGTGGAAGAATTCGAAACATAAATTATAATAGCGAGAAGAGAAAATAGTACTCAAGATGAGGATAGATAGCAATTGGCATTGCATTTAGATTTTCGCAGATTAAAGTTGGCTGGAAATCATGGAGCCGGAAGAGAGTTCTGCAAGCGAGAAATGCGAGGAAATAAACTGTTAGCATAGTATTTACGGCAACATCCAACCAGCTCAACTGCAAAATTTAATTGCGAGTTAGTCTTCTACAAGACAGAAAACATGTACTGGTTTTCAACAGACAGCAAAACTAACTACTCAGTCAATTATTACCAAATGTTTCCTTATAGGGAATCGGCTAATAATGCCGTTACCATTTATTTTCGATTTGATCTGCATATTTGTCAATATACTCTCGTCCCTTTCATTCGTTACTTTCTTAACCTGCCATATTTTTGTTGAGTAGTTTTGCGTTTATGCATTTTAGAGTTAATTTAAGATGTTTCTTGATACAACGATATTTCTTGATACAACGATGTTTTTTCTACTTATTGGATTCTTGTAATGCATCCATTTTTGGCCAAAATTCTATCAACATTAGAAAAATTAAAAAACGTTCAAATGCTAGTCGAAGTTTGTTTATATAATCTCATATAGAAAACATTTTGTTTGTCGTTTGAATTTTTCTCACAATGTGTAAACGATGTAATAAAACTGATTTCAAGATGCTGGAAAAACTTTTTAAAATGCCTTTTAAGATTTCCCTCGCATTGTGCGAATTATGCCGTTCAGAACTTTTGAATTAACATCACAGTCCGTCTGTAATATTTTAATTGGAATGCGATTAATTTGTATGCGATTCCCATCTTTCAAACAAAATCTTTGATTTAATTTAACACGGTCATATGCTATTTTTAAACTTGCGTGCATTAAACCAGTTATAAGCAAACTGAAGTCTGCGGACCACACGCGGCTCGAATGGCGTTTTTAAAGCCTAATATCATTACAAAAATCACGTTTCTTAAAACGTAATTTTGTTTCATTCGTCCTCACTTGTTCACTCACACATTCTCTTGCATAACAATCTACATAAAGAATACTTACGTAGAATGAATTTTGTAACTTATCTTTGAGGTTTACATTGTCAGCATTTTAAGCCATTAGCGATTTTTACTAAGGAATATCATACATGCAAACATCTTTTGCTTCAGAAATAGGAAAAGTCAATTATTATTTTTTTTCTCTAGAGAAAATTTTGATATTGTCGAATGAATAAATTAGAAAAAAATCATAAGAAGTGTGTATCAATTACTCTCTCATCAGTAATAATATGAAATTAAAACTTGGGGTAATGATTAGCAAGTTTGTCTCGTTAGAACATTTACGACCGAGTAACGAGCCGAATCATCACTGAGTGGCCCATGATTTCGGTCTCATTTAAGCTAGGCTGAGAAAATCATTTGTGTGAATCGCACAATAAAATAAAAAATTTAACTAGATCACTTTACAAGAATGCTAAACATTGTGATAGAAAACAAATCATATTTGAAATATAGAAAGATGAGCATAGCACTGTTAAAGTCACCTCCGAACAAAGAAAAATAAATAGAAACTACGTGAATTAAAAGAAAACGTAAAGACAAATCGACGAAAGAAGAAACAAGCGGAAAAGTAGAAAAAGTAGAAGAGTTTAGAAAATAAGAAAAAGAGAAAAACTTAAAGAAATAAATTAACTGAAGAGACAAAAATTAAAACAAATCAAAACGCAAGAGAAAATACAAAAGACAAATAATGAAAACTAAGAGAAATAAATAACTGCAGAGACAAATTAAAATATATCAAAATGACAAGACAAAATATAAAAGAAAAATAAAGAATGCAAGACAAAACTAAGGGAAATAAATAACTAAAGAGACAAAAATTAAAACAAATCAAAACGCAAGAGAAAATACAAAAGACAAATAATGAATACAAGACAAAACTAAGAGAAATAAATAACTGCAGAGACAAATTAAAATATATCAAAATGACAAGACAAAATATAAAAGAAAAATAAAGAATGCAAGACAAAACTAAGGGAAATAAATAACTAAAGAGACAAAAATTAAAACAAATCAAAACGCAAGAGAAAATACAAAAGACAAATAATGAATGCAAGACAAAACTAAGAGAAATAAATAACTGCAGAGACAAATTAAAATATATCAAAATGACGAGACAAAATATAAAAGAAAAATAAAGAATGCAAGACAAAACTAAGGGAAATAAATAACTAAAGAGACAAAAATTAAAACAAATCAAAACGCAAGAGAAAATACAAAAGACAAATAATGAATACAAGACAAAACTAAGAGAAATAAATAACTGAAGAGACAAACATTGAAAGGCATCCAAGCGATAACAGAACTTATAGAAGACAAATGAAAATTATGAGAAGCAAGATAAATTTAAGAGAAATTTATTAATTTAACAAAAAAAATTAAACAAATCAAAGCGAGAATAAAAAAAAAATTGGAAGACAAATAAAAAATATCAGGAACAAAACTAAAATAAGAAAAAGAAATAAATAAAAAGACCAAAAGTGAGAAAGATTAAAGCGATAGGATAAAATATAGAAGAGGAAATATATATATATATAAAAAAAAGACAAAACTGAGATGAATAAATGAACAATGAATTACATCAAAGCCATGAGACAAAATGTAGAAGACGAATGAATAATTTCAAAAAGGAAACGAATCAAAACGAAGAGAAATATATAAACTATGAGACAAAAATTGAAACAAATCAAAACGATAAGAGAAAATACAAAATCAAACAATAAATACAAGACAAAACTAAGATAAATGAATAGATGAAGAGAAAATATAGTACGACAAAGCTATGATAAAAAATGTAGAAGACGAATGAATAATACCAAAAATGAAACAAAATGAGGAGAAATAAATAAAGAAGTAAAAATTGAAACACATCAAATGTATAAGGGAAAATACAGAAACCAAATAAATAATATCAGCAAAAGGACAAAACGAAAAGAAATACGTAAAGGAAGTGGCAAAAATTAAAGTGCATCAAAGCGAAGACTAAATATAGTCGAAAAATAAAGACTATCAGAAACAAGACAACAGTTTGAGAAATAAAATAATGAAGTGATAAAAATTGAAACACCTAAAAGGGATAAGAGAAAATATAGATATCGAATGAAACATATCAAAAACAAGACAAATAAGAAAAATAAATAAATGATGTAAAAAATATTTAAACACATCAAACGCGATAAGACAAAATATAGAAAACAAATAAAGTTTATCGGGAATTAGTCAAATCTAAGAGTAATAAATATTAGGTTGTTACAAAAGTCATGGCCGCTCGAAGTGTTGTATTTGGAAAAGCCATTTTAACTCAGTATTCATGATATATATAAAGTGAATTTTGGTAAATTTAATAATTATTGTGTATCTTTAATAATTCTTAACTTTTTTTCAGACAAAAATATTCTTGAAGCATAGATGCCCTTAACATGAAAAAAACATGAACTTCGTTTACTTTTTTTGTATAAGTTCAAACTTGAATACAGTGCCTCCTAGACTTCTGCCAACATCAAAAAAGCATAGGGAAATGAGTCTCTAAGTGATTGGACAGTACGAAGATGGTTTCAGAAATTCCGTGCTGGTGATGAGAGCCGTGAAGATGAAGAAGATAGAGGACGGTCATGTAGTCTTGAAAACGAACAAGTGCAAGCAGTTGTTGAGCAAAACCCACGTCAGTTAGAGATATGTCCCAGACGCTGGGTGTCAGTACTGTAACAGTCTTATGCCATTTGCAGAGTATTGGCAAGGTGAAAATGATCGATAAATGGGTTCCTCATGGTCTAAATAAAAATAAAAAACTTAGGCTTTTTGAAGTGTGCTCAATGCCCTTCCTGCGTAACATCAATTATCCCTTGCTTAACCAAATCGTCACTTGTGATAAAAAGTGAATCCTTTTATGACAACTGTAAACGATCATGTAAATGACTTGATCGTGATGCGTCCTCCAAACATTCGCCAAAGCGAAAGTTGCATCAGAAAATAATTATGGTGCCTCTCTGATGTGGGGGTCTGCAACTGGTGTTATCGACTACGGCTTTCTGGAAACCAGAGTATTAATGCAGAATTTACTGCAGTCAACTTGCTGAAATGCATGCACGCCTGCAAAAAATGAAACCTGCATTGGTAAATCGACATTTTCCAATTCTGCTCCACGGTAATGCCTGCCACATGTTACAACATTGACGTTGCAAAAAATCACAGACATGGGATACAAGAGTTTACCACATCCTCCATATTGCCCTGACATTTCACCCACTGATTATATTGTATTAAGATCTTAAGCATATTTTTAGATGTTAAAACTTTTAGGTATAAACCGGAAGTAGAATCAGCTTTTAAAGATTTAATTGCATCACAGCTAATAACTTTTTATTACCGAAGAATAAATAATATCGTTGATCGATGGTCGAAGTTCATAGATGCTCAAGGCTCGTATTTTGACTAATTTTAACATTTCTACAGTTAAGTTTTAAAAAATAACAGTATGTTCCTGAAATCGGCCATTATTTTTGTAACAGCCTAATAAATGCAGACACAAAAATTGAAACACGTCCAAACGATAAGAGAAAATAGAGTTTACATAAAGAAATAAATTTATTTCCTTGAAAGTGTTTAAAAAAATACAGAAGATAAATAAAGAATATAAGAAACAAGACAAAACTAAAAGAAATAAATATATGAAGAAACAAAAGAGGAATCACATCTAAACGCTAAAACAAAATATTCAGGATGAATTAAGAAAATCAAAAAATGACAACACTAAGAGAAATATAAAAATCAAAAATCAAAACTGAAAACAATTAAAGCGATCAGAGAAAAAGTAGAAAGCAAATATCGAATATATGAAACAAGATAAAACTAAGAGAAATAAATGAATAAAGTGACAATAATTGAAACACATCAAAGCGATTAGACAAAATATAAATACAGAATATCAGAAACAAGTCAAAACTAAGAGAAATGAACTGACAATAATTTAAGTATCATAGCGATAAAACAATTTACAGAAGACAAATAAAGAATATCGTAAACAAGTCAGAATTAAGAGAAACCCCTTAAAACAATAAAACAAGAAAAATATAGAGGATAAATAAGGGATATAAGAAACAAGACAAAACTAAGAGAAATATATATATATATATATATATATATATATATATATATTAAAAAAGGATTAATTCAAAGATGTTGAATGGCCATTTCGATATGAAGATCCCCACGGGGGACGACACATCACCTCAGCAACAGACAAAACCTTTCAGAAACTGGAGAAAAATTAGTCTACTTTTCCTTTTTAAATAGATTGCAAAGAAATTAAAAAATAAATAATAAAATAAAAGAAAAAGAAAAATAAAGGGAAAGAAAAAGAAAAAGAAAACGAAAAAGAAAAAGAAAAAGATAGAATAAAATCAAATAAATAAGAAAAGAAAAAAAATTAACATCGTCTGGGTTCGCAAAAAAAAGGGAGAATGTAACTAAAAATTAACAGACAGCCGTGTTAAATCGACGTAAGTTTAAGCAACACGGAAAAAAGGTGGTAAGAGAGATAAAAGAAGGAAGGGAGGGAAAAAGAAAGAAACTAAAGAAAAAAAATTTTTTAAATATTACAGACGCTGGACAAATTCAAAAACCTAATTTACCCAAAACGTTGAAGTATTAGAAAAAGGCCTTTACTTAAAAATAGTTACATTCTCCCTTTTTTTTGCGAACCCAGACGATGTCAATTTTTTTTCTTTTCTTATTTATTTGATTTTATTCTATCTTTTTCTTTTTCTTTTTCGTTTTCTTTTTCTTTTTCTTTCCCTTTATTTTTATTTTTATTTTATTTTATTATTTATTTTTTAATTTCTTTGCAATCTATTTAAAAAGGAAAAGTAGACTAATTTTTCTCCAGTTTCTGAAAGGTTTTTTCTGTTGCTGAGGTGATGTGTCGTCCCCCGTGGGGATCTTCATATCGAAATGGCCATTCAACATCTTTGAATTAATTCTTTTTTAATATATATTTGGTCTGTAATATTTTATTACATGGAGCTCTCTTCCTGTATCATTTTTTAATATTAAAATAAATTTTTAATATTAATTAGGATCGGGTTTTTTGGAATTTACCTTCCTGCTTTTTTCCCTTGGATTGAAGTATCTGAATTAAAATATATATATATATATATATATATATATATATATATATATATATATATATATATATATATATATATATATATATATATATATATATATATGAAGAGACAAGAATAAAATCACATCTAAACGATAAGAGAAAATATTCAAGATGAATTAAGAATATCATAAACAAGACAAAACTAAGAGAAATATATAAATGAAAAATCAAAACTGAAGCCCATTAAAGCGATAAAACAAAATGCAGAAAGCAAATATAGAAAATATGAAACAAGACAAAACTAAGAGAAATAAATGAACGAAGAGACAATAATTGTAACATATCAAAGAGATAAGACAAAATATAAATACAGAATATCAGAAACAAGTCAAAACTAAGAGAAATGAAGTGACAATAATTTTAATATCATAGCGATATGACATTTTTCAGAAGACAAATAAAGAATATCTTAAATAAATCAGAATTAAGGGAAATCCAAACAATGAGCAAGAAAACCAAGGAATAGACTAAACGAAAATCGATGAGAAACAAGTCAAAACTAAAAGAAATGCTTCAAACTGGACATGGACATATCAAAGATAAACAAATTAAAATACGAGAAAAAAGAATGTGGAAATAAAATGAAGTAAAAACGATTTATTTATTTATTTATTTTAAATAGTCAAAAAGAAAATCTGTGAGACAAATTTGAACGATTTGAAACAAGTCTACGGGTTAAAAAAAATACAAGAAACTATAATACACTGACGGGAATAAGCTGAGAATCAATATAAGACAAAGCCAAATAATTAAGAAAAAAGAACGAGAAATGAGACAATACATAAAGAAACAAGCTAAAAAGTCGAAAACAAGCGAAGCCTGGAAAATAAAAACGATGACACACGAGAAAAACGAACTTGATATAAACGAGAATGAGACAAGACAAAATAAGGGAAACCCAATCAAAAGCGACGAAAGAAGTAAGTAAAAGGGTCAAATGAAAGCGACAAGAGCTAAGAATAAAGAGAAAAATGCAAATCAGGATGACAGAAGTGAAAACAAATGCTAATGCTATTACGAGCCATTTCCATATAAGGAAATAGTCGATATCATTGACCAAACAGCTAATGTTACTGTCGGTTGAAATTTACAAAAGAATTCTTTTAAAATAATAGTTGTTCTTTCCAAGATTGTTTGGGTTTCTTTCCTAATCATTTTCGGTAAATTTTCGTTTAAGGTACCGACGGCTTTTCCCCCTTCAAATTTATCCAAAATAGCATTCTTTCTGTGCAAATATATATGCTAAACTCAAATCAACAATTAGTTATCGAAAAAACTGACCTTTTTTGCTTTGAAAGTCCATAAAAAAAAACGAACTATATCTCGCACTTTTTCTCTCCTCTAACTCTCACGAAGTCATGTAATTAACTGTAGAATGACGTCTACGTAGGCAGCAATTTTGGTCGAATTTCGTCCTTTCGATGTACTTCCAGTTTTGAGAGTAATAACCGTAGAAATACAATAGCGCATTACTTTAATTACCGGAAGTACATCGCCGGAAGCATCAGTAAATGAAGAAGAATCTGCCAAAATTCGATCACATGCTCAGTCCGTCATTCTGCAGTTAATTACATGACTTCGTGAGAGTTACGGGAGAGAAAAAGTGCAAGATATAGTTCGTTTTTTATGGACATTTAGATAAAAAAAAGGTAAGTTTCTTCAATAACTAACACTTGATTTGAGTTCAGCATATACATTTGCACAGAGATAATGTTATTTTGGATAAATTTGAAGGGGAAAAGCGTCGGGACGTAAAACGAAAATTTACCTCATTTTCTTTGAATTTGTGCGAATGCCAGCTTCTCGATTATTATTATTTTTTTTTTAATCATATCAACCCGAGCAAGGCGGTAACGCCACTGAAGCGCAGGGGGTTACGTAGGAGTGAAAAGATTGGAAAAGAGAAAGCCGGAAACCACATCCTAAACAAGGAAAAAGGAATGAGCCTCTTCACCTGTTTAATTTTTCTTTGAATTACATGTGATATCGATCTTGGCTGATGCTGTTATCAAAAATCCTCAGGTGATGTAGTTTCTGTTAACTAGTACAGTTCGTTGTGATTTTGTAGCGCCAGTCCACAAAGTTAAAAAGAAAAGTACACACCTCGCCAAGATCTACAGATTTCATTCGCTCAAGACCATTTTTAACCATCGAACTGTGAATACGGTTCTATACATCAGACCATTTAGATATTTGGGCACCTCGGCGTGGGGTAATGATTAGCAAGCTTGACTCGCTAGAACCTGCTGATAACTGAGTAATGAATACGATCCTCACTGGGTACCCCATACCTTCAGCCTTGTGACACATTTAAGCGGTGCTTAGAAAATCAACTATTTAGATATATCTTAAAAATTTTGGCTCCATTCATATATAAATTTCAATCTGACTGGGCTTACGGATATATCTCGTCGAAACCTTGCTTCTAGTACGATCACTGAAGTTAAGCAACGTCGAGACTGGTCATTACTTTTATGAATGACTGCTTGCAAATGCCAGGTGCTGTAATCTCGAATGAGCGTGTAGTTTAATAGATAACGACTCGGAATTGATAATCGGAGAGCCTAGTTCCACTTCTCATTGAGTTCGTTGTATTCACTTCTGTGCTAATCAGTCAGTCAAGTGCCATAAGTGATAAACGCTTTGGGCGATCATGTCTCGAAAGAGACATGACTGACTGGGTAGAAGGTTGCCATTACTTTCTGCAGTAGAATGGTTGCCAGCCAAGGCTATAGAACCCAATCTGTCCTGTTATTTAACCCATTAACTGGAGACGGAAGAGACGGATTGATACCTTTCCCAAGGATATTTGAGCGTAAGTGAATGCAAGGCATTCAACTGGAATTCGAACTCGGTTCCCCGATATCTCATTCAGAGCTGATTTCCACTGCACCACAACGCACATCCTATAGTCAGTCAGTTAAGTGCCATACGTGATACACGCTTGGGCGATCATGTCTCGAAAGAGACATGACTGACTGGGCAGAAGATTATCCCGCAGTAGGTTGCCATTGCTTTCTGCGGTAGACTGGTTGTCAGCCAAGAACCCAATCTGTTGTATTATCTAACCTATAACTGGAGGGAAGAGACGTATTAATATCTTTCCTAAGGGTATTTGTGCATAAGTAAATACAAGGAATTTAACTTGAATTCGAAATCGGCTTACCCTTCAGAAAAGTATAAATCTACCTCTTCTCTACCAAGCTATGGATTAATTATTATTATGTTAGTTTGATTGATTTGTTTTTTATTCTTTTGTTTTGCCAGCTATTTAAGACGGAAAATAATTTAAACTATATTAATTTTATGGAAATTAACACAGTTTAAATTATTTTCCGTCTTAAATAGCTGGCAAAACAAAAGAAAAAAAAACAAATCAATCAAACTAACATGACTTTTTTTATATTAATGTTTTGGTTTTGTAGCAACTTGCGGTATTGTGTGAAACTACATCTAGTGCAACCTATTCTACGTTCTAATTTTTTATCTCCTACACCAACTTTGTTACACTTCGTCCATACACCGATGTATTTGAAATGTTTAGTATTTACTAATTCCCAGATGGGCTAATGGATAGCGGATCGGATTGAGGAATTGGAGAGTCGAGTTCGAATTCCGGTCGAATTTATTACATTTACTTACGTGCTAATGAAAAAGTGTGAACCAATCTCTTCTCTTCCTCCCCTGCTTCACGTCTGAAGCAGAACAGCCTTGGATGAAATTTCTTGTTTTGAGTGCATGGTCAGTTTGGTATTTCGTTCGAATCTAGTAGGAAATAACTGCAAAATTATTTTCTTTATCCAAACCTAGCCAATGTTCTGCGCGTAAATTCTCTTCAAATTCTTGAAGAGGTAGGAAGATGGTTAATATTTATTAAATTGGCCTTGTGTCAAACATAACCTAACTCACTAAGACTTACAGGTTTCATCCAGAATTATCAAAAGGTTATCAGTAGGTGAATTTTATTAGTAGTAAAGAATAACATGAATTGGTAGAAGTTAATGTTCAATGAGAAACAATATTAAGAAGTTAAGGGTATCAAGAGATTCTTAGTAGTCCTTGCAAGTGTGAGTTTATATGTACGTAAGCAGGAACGTATGTATGTATGTATGTATGTATGTATGTATGTATGTATGAGCGTTTGTTGGGTAGGAGTGTCTTGAAGTTATCGCTCAGGGTGAATTATGAAAAGGAAGAAGGTGAGAGGTGAGAGAGAAAGATAGAAACAATAATAGCGATCGAATGATGTTTGCCAAGGGACGTGTTAATTACGCTTGTCTCCTTTATTTCTGGCTACGGTCGAGCTTGCTCCGTCTTTTATGGGGCTCCGAACAGGTCATTTAGAAATTCACTCCCGGATGTAATTCTGGCCTTTCTATTTTGTTTTTAGATGTTTCCTAGTTTTCTATTGACCGAAAAACATTTCGCATCGAGGTGGAAAATTTCGCGAATTTTGTGTGTGCTAAGCAAAGGTTATGTAAATTCGAGAAAATTCGTTTGTTTCTAACAAAATCTATGAGTCTTAGCCTTTGAATTTTTAAATCTAGAACTTGTTTTGTTCACTACATTCTATTTTTGACTCATCTACATTTTATTTGCCTGACTTTCCACTTAGCACTGAATCCTATTTAGCCATATGCATAGAAGTCCGTCCGTGGTTCCTGCTAACATCGCTAAATTAGATCTGAATAAATGTGGACTTGATGGCATCCCTCAATAGTCCTTAAAAATTTGTCTTCGAACTGGCTTTTGTTCCCTTTAAACTGTACAATAAGTGCCTTGCTGCTTCTTGCTTTTCTACTTGTTGGAAATCCTCTTCTCTTGGTTCTTTCTTTAAGAACTCGAGCGAATCATCTGATTCTTCAAACTATCGGACTGTTAGATTTCTAGCTCTTTTTGGTAAAGTCACTTACGCGCAAATACCCTTGGAAAAGGTATTAATCCGTCTATTCCTTCCAGTTATGGGTTAAATAACAGGACAGATTGGGTTCTATAGCCTTGGTCGGCAACCAGTCTACCGCAGAAAGCAATGGCAACCTACTGCAGGATAAGCTTCTGCCCAGTCAGTCATGTCTCTTTCGAGACATGATCACCCAAGCGCGTATCACGTATGACACTTAACTGACTGACTATAGGATGTGCGTTGTGGTGCAGTGGAAATCGGCTCGGAATGAGATATCGTGGAACCGAGTTCGAATTCCAGTTGAATGCCTTGCATTCACTTACGCTCAAATATCCTTGGGAAAGGTATCAATCCGTCTCTTCCGTCTCCAGTTAATGGGTTAAATAACAGGACAGATTGGGTTCTATAGCCTTGGCTGGCAACCATTCTACTGCAAAATGTAATGGCAACCTTCTGCCCAGTCAGTCATGTCTCTTTCGAGACATGATCACCCTAGCGTAAATCACGTTTGGCACTTAACTGACTGGTATAGGCTCTGATTAGTTCTGAATCGGTTGGGCATTTCAATTCGCACAGTGCCCCTTTAAATAAACAATATGGATTTCGTTCCTTGGGTCTATTACTAATATGTTAACGGTTTTTGTTGAAGGGTCTGTCATGTTTTAAATAAAAATGAAGCCTTTTTACCTATGGCTGATGCTAACATCCAGGAGAATGCTGCTGTGTGCCTTCTCGGATAAATATTTTCTGCTTACATGGAGTGGAAAGATTATATTGAATCAATTGTAATATCTGCTACTAGGAAATTTGATACACTCTGCCGTACTAAACATTTTTTTTTCTTACATATTTATCAGTCTACCGTTCGTCCTTGCTTTGAATACTGCTGCCACATCTCGGCTGGTACTCCTGCTATATATTGAGAAATTCTTTCCCTACCGCCTAACATAGCTTCCCTATTCTATATTCTCTTTATATAAATAATTTAACTGTAATTGTTCTGATGAACTAACTCCTATGGTACCTAGACATTTATGGATTTAATTGCAGTACTAGATTAGCAACAAGGTTTTGCCCTTTTACAGTAGAAATGGCTGGATGTAACCGTAAGTTCTATGTTAATAGTTTCTTCTATCGCACTTCTCAGTTGTGTTACTTTTTTCGGTTGCTTGCTTCCCAGTTAACTTTGATCTTCAAAACTTTTAATTTTATTTCACTTTCTTCGTGCCTTTTGTTGAAATTATTATCAAGAAATTTTAGAAAAAACTGTTAACAATCAGGAAGAGAGATAAAAATTTGCGCCAGTATATTGAGAGAAAAAGCTCGAGGAATTTAACAGTAACACTCATAGGGGAGTGGGAAGCGAGGTAAGCAATAAAATAATCTACTTCACAGGTTTATGCAGATAGATGACAGGAAAACGCAGGTTGCTGTGGAGAGCCATGATCATTCAAGATTTGAAAGGACATGATAAATAGAAGAGGAAGAAGATATCTAGTGTAGAACGACAACACTGTATTTAAAAATCAGCCGAAAGAGAAATCGGCTCCAACAGCCTACTATACTTGAAACACACCTATTGCTGTTACTACTAATACTACTGCTACTATTACTAGTAGTAGTAGTAGTAGTACTACTACTACTACTACAGCAATCCCCATATTGCGTCAAGGATATTCCGCTTACGAAATGGAAAACTAAAAGCAGTTAATTTTCTGTTTTGTTTCCTTGGTATTTTCTTTTTCTGCTTGGATTTGAATTCTTAATTTGTGATTATTACTAATCCAATTTTTTTAAATTTTGATTTTACTCATATAATTTTTCCCTGAATGTTTTCCACAGCTTATTTTTATATTTTCTAAAGCTTGATTATATTTTCATACAATTTGTTTTTTCTTTTAGTTTGTTTGTTTGTTTGTTTGTTCGTTTTTTGTTTTTTCAGTTTCTTTCAGAATGGAAAAAAAATTCAGTAATTTTTATTTAAAAATTTTTCACGTTTTCTTTCTTCACTTTTATTTCTTTTATTCTCCAAGTTTAATCACTGATTTAATTATTTTAAATTTAATTTTTCAACCATATATTTTCTTAATATTTTTCGTTTTCTTTTCATTTAAATTGTTTTCAAAGGATTTAAATGTCTTTTTCCATCTGTACTTCTCTTTTAATAAATAGTACTTTTACGACAGTTTTATATTTGGTTCTGGTGGCTTCTTGACGGAAATATCTTTCTATTCAAACTTCCATTTTTATTGATCATTAAATTTTTAATGAAAAGGGATTTTTAGAAGAATTTTTGTTCGTTCAGATAAGACCGTATTATCAGGGAAAACAGATTTTCATAACGAATACTACTACTAATAATAACAATAATAATAATAGTATTGATATGGCTTGTCCAGTGGATTGTAACATAGCAACCAAGGAATTCGAAAAACTGTCAAAATATAAAGACCTGAAAATTAAAATAGAAAACATGTGGAAATTGAAAACAAGAATCATGCCAGTGATAGTAGGTGCACTTGGAATGATAAAAAATGGAAGAAAATAACACATTGAAAGAATCCCTGGAAATCCCAGCTTAAGAGATATACAAAAAATTGTCTTGTTAAGTACAATCCACACATTAAGGAGAACTTTGTCTATGTAACGCTAGGGATGATAGGGGAGATAGAAAAACATGAAATGGAGCCATAACAACAAACCACGACCTGCCTTAGGTCTTCCCGCAGACTTGGTAGGTAGTGAGACCATAGCAGAAATGGAAATATGATGACAATTGACAACATAATAATAATAATAATAATATGAAAAATGACAATAATAAAGCTTTATTCTTACAGAGCAGAACCAGAGTTTTTTCACTAGGAACTTTCAGGCAAATATCATACATAATAATATGCATTCAAAATGCAGGTTCTGTGACAAATAACAGGAAATCATAGACCATCTAATCTCAGGGTGCTCTGTACTTGCGCCAAATGAATATAAAAATCGTCACAATAGAGTAAAGCAATATTTACACTGGATAATGTGCAAGCACTTTGGCAAAGATGCGAACAAACACTACTATGAGCACCACTCAGCACCGCTTATAGAAATAGAAGGCATCACAATTCTATGGGATTACGCCATTTTTACAGATGTGAAGTTTGAAGCAAATGACTGTGTATTGAATAATGTTGTTATATCTGGTCGGGCGCCCTTGTAATTTATCTCAGGGTTTTCGACAGGCCGCAAAGGTGAATCTGTAACGTGATCGGTCCCGACCTAGCAGCTGGAATCCACCGACGAAATATGGCTTCCCACTGTCTATTCTACAAATATTTCCATGGCTTCTGTTCCGACGAGCTTAGTTCACTAACGCTCCCCCTCCAAGAATTTACTCGAGCAACCAGACTGGCAACAAGGTCCCACCCTTTTACAGTTAAATCAACTAAATACAGCCACCACTTCTACTCCACCAGCTTCCTTTCTCGCACTTCCCGCTTTCCTTTCCGTATACTTGCTACCCTGATGGCTGCAATCTCCAAGAATTTAATTGCAACGT
Organism: Ascarosepion bandense; assembly: GCA_037127315.1. Taxonomy (NCBI): domain Eukaryota; kingdom Metazoa; phylum Mollusca; class Cephalopoda; order Sepiida; family Sepiidae; genus Ascarosepion; species Ascarosepion bandense. The sequence continues at coordinate 680,090 of JBBBDQ010002024.1, read as the reverse complement.
CAATTCCCATCTCTTGTCCACTTGACTCCACTCTTTCTCTCGTCCTTTCCTGATTATCTCGTGTATCTTGTTCTTTTCCTTTCTCACTCTACCCTCGCAGCTGTCTTCACACTAGTATTCTCATACTTCTGTTGCCCTTTCTCCGACACCTACAGTAACTGGTTCGTCTTTCTCATCGCTCTCCTCCTGGTTAAACTTTCACTCTTCTCATATGTAGCCCCCTGCACACAAGTGGCGGTACCGCCTTGCTTGAGGTGAAACGATTTTTAAAAAATTACAACGAACATAATTGTCAAAAACCGAAAAGAAAATTTGTCTACTAATTGATATGGCTTTTCCAGGGACTGTGACACAAAAACCAAGGAATTTCAAAGAATATCGAGATATAAAGACCTGAAAATCGAAATAAAAAAATAATGTGAAAACTGAAAACAAGAATACTATCAGACATAACAGTTTCGCTTGGAATTATAAAAAGTAGAACACAAGAATATATTTAAAAACTACCTGGAAATAACAGCTTAAGAGAAATACAAAATTGACTTGATTAGTATATTCCATACACTAAAAGGAACATTGTTCATGTAACGCTTGTGATATTATGAAGTTAGAAAAACATTTCATGAAATGTAGCCAAAGAACAACACTACCTTGGATCTTCTCGCAGACATGGTACCTAGCTTGACCATAGCAGAAATCGCAATGATAAAAATAATAATTCCAATCACGTCTCTGTCTACTGTCACTTGGCAACCCATTTAGGAACATGAAACTCCGAACGACAACCTGCAAGTCAAGGTATTAATCGTGCCGAGGATTGAATGGCTACTGTGCTATGAGGTCGCAAATGATCCCCTACAGGCTTCGGAACCCTGTTTGTAAAAGCCTGTTACCCAACGTGCCAGGTAACTTTGGGTGAACTTTTGGACACGTGCGTCTCAAAGAATGAATCTTCAGGTCCCCACAACCAGGATAATCCTAATGATGGCCCTGCAGATTCTTCAGCTAGATCCACAACCGTACGTTTAAAGAAAAAATTAAATGGTCTCGTGAGAGGTACAAAGTCGTTCTGACTGCATTTCATGAAGCGTTACTCAAACCTCAGAAAAACATCACTCACCAAAGATATGGCATTTGGCGAGAAAATGTCAGACAAACAATTAGAAAGTACTTTGACAAAAATAAACAAGCCAATGTAAAATAACTCGGTTATTTCACTATGCGAAATAACCGATTGACAGAGTCAGAAATTAAAGAAATAAAAAATACTTGCAACCAGAATAGACGAATCAACAAAACATGAAAGGGAACCGGAATCAGAAAAAAAATAGTAATATCACACAAGCCACAGGTCATAATGAAGAAACCGAGATACACACAAATCACTGTTAAGGTAATACTGAAAGTTTAGAAGTGTTGGAAAGGTTTGATCTGAGTCGGTTACAAGATGGCAATAAAACAAGTTCAAAACACATTGAACAGAATTATTTTACGGAAAATAAGAACAGTATACAAGAGACCAAGGAAGAAATCAAGAGCCATATGAGGCAGATACTAAATATTGCAACAGCGGAATGAAAACAACTTCCAAAATTACAACCAACAAAGCATAATCTCGAAACTAATAAGCTCTACAATGCAGCACTAGAATTAATTATGAATGAAGATGACACTCATATAAATCTCATTGAAGCAATATATGCATTAGCAATAGTAGCAACAAAAAAACTGAACATCAAATTAAAAAAGCCAGTCTCACAGACTTGAAGTTTCAACTTGGAAAAGAAAAATAGAAAAAGAAATCAAACAGCTTAGAAGAGAATTATCAGTACTCGATGAACTGGCAAGAGAAATAAATGTAAGAACTAGAAAAGACAGAAGAGTAGAAAGAAAATACAATATTAGAAATGAAAATGAAGTCCTATCAACTATAGAAAAAATAAAGCAAACAATACAACTGAAGGCTCAAAGTATAAGACGCTATAAGAAAAGATCAAGACTCTACAGGCAGAACAAGATATTTGAAACCGATGCAAAGAAATTTTACAGGGAAATAGGTAAACAAAAATTGAATGGTTACGAGCATTAAAGTCTGAAACTGAAGGCTTTATTCTTGCAGCGCAAGACCAAAATCTTTTCACTAGAAACTTTCAGGCAAATATCATGCATAATAATGTTGATCCAAAATGCAGGTTCTTTGATATATACCAAAAAATAATAGACCATCTAATCTCAGGATGTTCTGTACTTGCCCCAAATGAATATAAAAATCTTCACGATAGAGTGGGGCAATATTTACACTGGACAATGTGCAAACACTATGGAAAATATGTAAACAAACACTGGTATGATCACCACCCAACACCGGTTACAGAAATAGATGTCAGCATTCTATGGGATTACACCATCTACACAGACAAAAAATTGAAACAAATAGGCCAGACATTATTGTCAAAAACCAAAAAGAATAAAATTGCCTACTAATTAATATGTCTTGTTCAGCGAACCAAGGAATTTGAAAAACTATCAAAATATGAAAACCTGGAAACCGAAATAGAAAAATAAGTAGAAATTAAAAACAAGAATAGTACCAGTAATAGTAAGCACAGCCCACACATTAAGGAGAACTAGGGATGTTATGGGAGATAGAAAAAACATGAAATATAGCCATAGCGACACACCACGACCTGCCTTAAGTCTTTCCGCAGACTTGATAGGTAGTGTGACCATGGCAGAAATCGAATTATAAAAATAATAATAATAATAAAAAGAAGAAGAAGAAGAAGAAAAGAAGCATATGCTTTCTCCCTCAATAATATATTAACACTAAAAAAAAAAAAACACTAAATCCAAAGGCAATAAGATCGATTTTAACTAATCTCCATCTATATGTAAAAATAATATTTTTGTTTTCTTTTCTTTGGTTCTTTAATTGAAATTTAACATTCTGGCCAATAAATTTTAGATTATTTTATTTTCGAACGACTGCATTTTTTTCATTAATAACAATAAATCATTTGACAGCTAATAGAAATCATAAATTATTTTTTTATTTACATATTTCCTTACTGCGTGCATTTAAAAATCTCGAACACTAAAATGTAGTAGGACTTTAAATCAATTCACTTAATGTGGACGTATGATAAAAACTCAGCCTCACATACAGCTGTGACCAATAATTTTTGGGTAATTTTTAAAACAAAATTAATTTCATTAAAATAAAATAAGAATCAGGAGAGAAAATATGCCAGAAATCTTAAAATGTCGAACATCAGAAAAATAAAGAAAGAACAATGCTTAAAATAAAAATAATTTTTAATCCTAAAGATTATGCAAACAGGCGGCCATGATTTATTGTCTACGAACAAATTTCATTAAAGCTCATCGGAGAAAACACGAATATTGCTGTTTAACCGGCTGCTCAAAATAAGGCTTTTGAATCGAGTAATTTACATGTATTTTTAATCACTTTGCTCCAAGCAAGATAGTAAAGCCACTAAGCCGTGAGGATTTACTGAGTATGAGAGAAAGACTATTAGTAAGAGAGAACGTTAAAAGAAGAAGGATCAAGATGGTAGATACCGACTGACAGTTCATTTAAATTTTTGAAAATCAAAGCTGACTGGAAAGCAAAACTCCTGAAGAGTATTTAAAAAGCGCAAAGTGTGATAGAAGAATCTGATAGCAAAAAACTTACGGTTACATCTCGCCATTTCATGAAACTATTTTACATTTTTTTTTTTTTTTACATGTACACTTATTATATTTAGTGGATACAGGTGCCTGAGAAATAATATTTGATTTTAAAAACAATATTGATTTTTATAAAAATACATTAAGTTTCGAGGAAGAAAATAGATCTAGATTATCTCAAATTAACAGGGTAATGGAGCCTTGTTTTGCTGTGATTGCTTAACGTGGCTAAGTGATATATTAAACCCGTTTTAAAAGAGGTTTCCCAGGTTAAAAGGAATACAGATTTGTTTTTTGTCGAAAAGTACATTTTCTATGATATGACATTTGATATGTAGTTTGGTTGATGTTAATTTTATTGTTTGTAAAAACACGGAAGCCATAGCCTCATTACGCTAGGGGTTGATATTTTGAGTTTGTAGTAAGTAGGTTTCTTGCGTTGTGAAAATGCAAATCTCACTCCCAAACGGTTTGTAATTCAGCTTCCCAACCAAAGCTAGACAGTCCAGCAAAGAAGAGGACAATAGTCCGAATATTAGTTAGTTAATTGTCGTGAGTGATACAGGCTTGGGTAATCATGTCTCAAAAGAAACATTGCTGACTGGGCAGAAGATTTTCCCGCAGTAGGCTACCATTACTTTCTATAGTAGACTGGTTGCCAACCAAAGCTATAAAATCCAATCTGTCTTGTTGTTTAACCCATAGCTGGAGGGGGAAGAAATGGATTAATACTTTTTCCAAGGGTATTTCAGCGTAAGTGAATACAACGAATTCAACTAGAGTTCGAACACGGTTCTTCAATTTCTTTGATACTTGCTGTATACTGCTATTGACTAACATGATGGGACACCGCAGCTTTGTAACGTAAAGAAAATTCAAAAGGAAAAATCATAATTAGACATATTGCTTTCGTTTGTTTTGCTTTACGGCATATCAACCTCAATGGGTTATTTAATGCCGACAAGATTTTTACGATAGATTCGTATGAATAGAATATATATACATCGTAAGAAATAAGTTTGTAGATCAGGTTTCATTGATATATTTTTAAAGTAGATATGTTTTGCTGGTATGTAATTTTCTTTTTCAAAAATATTTTGTTGGTAATATTTGTTTTTTTTTTTTGGCTTTTTTTAGAAATGTATTACTAGAAATATTTCTTTTCTTTTAAAAATATATTGCTTGTAATATATTTTCTTTTAAAAATATATTGCTCGAAATATTTTTTCCATTAAAAATGTATTGCTGGTAATATCTTTTTCTTTAAACATTTATTGCTGGTAATATTTTTTTCAAAAATGTATTTCTGGAATTTTTACTATAAAAGTCTATTTTTATACTTTCATAGTGCTTTGACTCCAGTTTGGAGGTAAATCTTTGCCCATAGCTGGAACACTAACAGGTGCTACCCCCCACCCCGGGTCAGGGTGGACGTAGAAACAACTGCAATTAAGAAGCTTTTCACAACCTCCCAATCAGAGATCTTGCTGCCGGATGCAGTTTATCGTCATACATAGGAGCGTAAGTGAATAGAAACGAAAAGAAACCAAGGAATAACATATTGGTCGGTTGATATTACATCCTATCAACATTTGTTAGGTTATTTAATGTCGATTTTCTGAGGCTCTTACTAAGGACTGAACTCACTATTTAGTAGTGATAATCCACGAGATTAAACTTTACCCTTGCATTTGTTAGTTAATTTAACACTAAACTTTGATGAATCATTTAATGTCGAATTATTTATGGGGTACTCAATGAGGATAAAAGTCAGTCCCCGCTAGTAATTGTCAATCAGATCGTTAACTATCACTCTTTGTTTTGTTGCTTGCTTGTACGCTTTTTGAGTTATTTAACGTCAAACATTTTATGAGGTGTGCCCAATGAGGATAACACTCGCTATGCTACTCAATAGTAATTGGCAACCAGACAAGTCTCGTTATCCTTTGTCCCTTGTCTGGTTGCTTAGTTTTGTGATATCAACACTTGTTAGGTTATTCAACGTCGATTTTTTTTTTTTTTTTTTGCCTGGTTCTCCCAGTGACGATCGAACTCAGTCCACTGTAGTAAGATTCAATTAGAGTAGCCTTGCTAAGCATTACCTTAGACCAAGGTACCTCAAACCTGACTTGATTTTATAATGTTGAATTTTGTATGAGGCACCCAGTAAAGTTGAAACTCACTCAGGTAAGTGCCATACGTGATACACGCTTGGGCGACCATGTCTCGAAAGAAACATGATTGACTGGGCAGAAGATTATCCCGCAGTAGGTTGCCATTGTCGTGAGTGATACAGGCTTATTTTATGCAGTAGACTGGTTGCCAACCAAGGCTATAGAACCCAATCTGTCCTGCCATTTAACCCATAACTGGAGGGAAGAGACGGAATAATACCTTTTCCGAGGGTATTTGAGCGTAAATGGATGCAAGGAATTCAACTGGAATTTGAACTCGGCTCCTCGATTTTTCGTTCCGAGCCGACATCCACTGTACAAACACACATCCCTGGAACTCACTCTCTTGGTTATGATAGTCAACGAGACTAGACCTGCAGGAGCAAGAAAAGAAAAATAAGAGAAATAGAATACAAAATAAAGATACTAAAGTAAAAAAGGCTTGATGCTTCTGATATATATATATATATATATATATATCTATATATATATATATATATATACACTATAGTCATCAGCAGACAGATCTGTTTCGCTGTATTACAGCGAATCAGTACGACTGTAGACTGCGGTCGCTTCCTAAACCAGGAATTGAAACCCGACCGAATCAGCGTCAGTCGGCGATTCTAACCCTAGGCCACGAGCGTTAGGTAGAAGAAGGCACGCATTTTAGCGCGTATAAACACGCTCACTAGCTAGAGTGCTCCAATTCATTATCTAATGAGCGGTGCGTAAATGCCGGAGTAGCTATTGTTTGCAAAGTCTCCCACTCTTCCAGAGTGCTCAATCAAGGTGTGAGAGCGTAAATACTATATATATATATATATATATATATATATATATATAGCGATTCTTGATGAAATCCAAAAAAGAATCAGTACTGATATTAGTCCTACCATGGCATATCAGGTTCCTAATTTCCCACCGTGTTAATGTTGCCTCTCTGTGCCTTTTCTATAAATACTTCCATGGTAATTGTTCTGATGAACCTTCCTCCATGTATTTTTCTTTTACTCAAAATAATATTACTTTTCTCTGTAGTACCTAGACTTTATACATTTAAGCGCAGTACTAGATTGGTACCAATAATCTCATCAGTTTACAGTTAATTGGCTATGCATAACCGTAGGTTCTATGCTAACATCTCTCTTCTCACGCACTTCCCGCTTAATAGACTTTCTTCCGACTTCTTACATTCCAGTCAACTTTTATCTTCAAAAATGTAAATGCAATGCAAATCGTTATCATCTGAATTCTGAATTCTTGTTCTTTTATTGTTCTCTCTTCTTAATATATTTTTTCATATTCTCTGACACTCAGAAAACATTGTCTTACTTGGGGATGAAATGATTAAAACAAACATTGAAATTGAAAACAAGATGAGATTAGATATAAGAAAGAAAGAAAGAAAGAAAGAAAGAAAGAAAAATTGCAGGTTTCAAAGAAAGAACAAAAGAAAAAAGAAAGAAAGAAAAATAGCACGTTTCAAAGAAAGCAAGAAAGAAAGAAAGAAAGAAAGAAAGAAAGAAAAGTGCACGTTTAAAAGAAAGAAAGAAGAAAAAGAATAAAAAATTTCACGTTTCAAAGAAAGAAAGAAAGAAAAAAGAAAGAAAAATTGCACGTTTCAAAGAAAGAAAGAAAGAAAGAAAGAAAAGTGCACGTTTCAGAGAAAGAGAAAAAGAAAAAAGAAAGAAAAATTGCACGTTTCAAAGAAAGAAAGAAAGAAAAATTGCAAATTTCAAAGAAAGAAAGAAAGAAAAAAGAAAGAAAAAAGAAAGAAAGAAAAATTGCACGTTTCAATGAAAGAAAGAAAGAAGAAAAATTTCATGTTCCAAAGAAAGAAAGAAAAAAGAAAGAAAGAAAAATTGCACGTTTCAATGAAAGAAAGAAAGAAAGAAAAATTTCATGTTCCAAAGAAAGAAAGAAAAAAGAAAGAAAGAAAAATTGCACGTTTCTAAGAAAGAAAGAAAGAAGAAAGAGGGAAATAAAGAAAGATGGAAGAAAGTCACAAGAAAGATAAAAAAAATGAACCTAAAAAACACAAAAAGTAAAAGAAAGGTTAAATGAAAAAGAAAATAAAGTAAAGAAATGAAGAAATAACCCTGTGGAAAAAGGACGACGTAAAATTCAAAAAAGAAGTGTTAGATTCACGGTCTGAAGACTACGTCTAGGAAAATTAAGAAAAAGAAAAAGCAAAAATACACACTCGAAACAAAAGACACAGACCGAAAGGCAAACACTTCTAATTTGTTCTTTCACATTAGCTCAGCCAGTTCTGTGTATTCTTCAATTAACCGTCGTATTTGTTTCGACAAACACTACGATTTGTCTGAATGAGGCAGTCAAGAGAAAAGATCAAGTGGTGACTCTTCTCATTATCGGCCCAAATAAACGTGCGTGCGCATGTCATGTTGCGTTTGTGACCGCAGGATGATACATAATATATATATATATATATATATATATATATATATATATATATATATATATGATTAATACTAATAAAAATTGTCACTTAGATGTTTGATGTTATAGGATATAGAAATTTGTGCAGTATAAAGAGAAAAGATCAAGTGGTGACTCTTCTCATTATCGGCCCAAATAAACGTGCGTGCGCATGTCATGTTGCGTTTGTGACCGCAGGATGATACATAATATATATATATATATATATATATATATATATATATATATATATATATATATAGATTAATACTAATAAAAATTGTCACTTAGATGTTTGATGTTATAGGATATAGAAATTTGTGCAGTATAAACTGATTTAAAGTTGTATTAAATTCAAAAGACAAGGTCTGATTACTTAATATTTCAGAGTATTTTTCAAAATTTTGAAAAAGTTTTTTACTACCGGATAAAAATTGCAGTTAAATTCTCCAACGATTCTGTTTTGTTCTTATATTTTCAGCCGTCTTGTGCATTGTTCATTATGGAGGATATGCGTTGTGGTGCAGTGGATATCGACTCGAAACGACAAATCGGGGACCCGAGTTCGAATTCCAGTTGAATTCCTTGCATTCACCTACGCGCAAATACCCTTGGGAAAGGTATTAATCCGTCATTTTCCTCCAGTTATGGGTTAAATAACCGGACAGATTCGGTTCTATAGACTTGCCTGGCAACAAATCTACCGCAGAAAGCAATGGTAGCCTACTGCGGGATAATCTTCTACCCAGTAAGCCATGTCTCTTTCGAGACATGATCGCCCAAGCGTGTTTCACGTATGGCATTTAACTGACTGACTGTTCATTATGATGATTTAAATATTTTCAGTATTAAAGGCAATACTACTACATCTTAGAATTTTGATTTTAATTTTCTTTGTGCCATGTTAATCCGGGAAGTTGGAGATCATGGCTCTTCACAATTTCCTGTCCTTTGTAGATCGTAATAAATTTTGTTTGCTTTTTATCTTTCTTAAACCTTGTTCCGTCATCCATTTACTCACTAGATTTTTTTTTAATCGTTTTGTTTTGTTTTGTTTTCATCATTTCATCCCAAGAAAGGCAGAAGAGCCACTGGTGCGCAGGGTGTTACAGTAAGAGAAAAAACAAGGTACAGAAGATGAAGAAAAGATAAGAGATCGATAGAAATCAATTAGATAGATGATGTGAGCAATGATGAGGTTTTGGAAAGAATAGAAACGAAAAAGAAATTAATACTGATCATCGGGAAAAGACAGTTAAACTTCCTGGGACATGCAATGAGGAAGGAAGGCTTGGAGAAACTGATACTAACAGTCCAGATAGATGAGAAAAGAGACAAGGGAAAGCAGAGGATAACATATTTGAAGGACCTGATCAGGTGGATGACGGAACGTGAGTTGCATGGCGCAACAGAAAAAAGCGTGCTAAGAGCCACCAGGGATAGGGAGATGTGGAAAGCCATGATCGTCTATGTCTTGAAGGGATATGGCACATTCCTCTTAATTTTCATCCTTTCCAAAACCTCATCATTGCTCACATGCTCAATCCATGATATCCGCAGCATCCTTCTGTAGAACCACATTTCAGGTGCTTCACGTTTTAAGTGACCTTTTTGCTTCCGTTTTCTCTAAAACTTCGTTGTTCATATTTTCAGTTCATGTTATCCCTCGGCATTTCTGTTGCTTCAAGTCTCTTCTTCATCTGTGAAAAACTTGTCCAACATACACTGCTATATAAGAGGACTGCTATTATAAAACAATTCAGTAGTCTTATTTCTTCTTCCTAATGAAACTTTTCAGTTTCTTAATACCATGATTAGGTTTTGGAAGGCAATTTTCGTTAATTCAATGCGTCTATCGCAAATTCGGTTTTCTGTTAGGATAATTTACAAGTGTTTAGATAGTTGTACTTGTTTGTTGTTGGTATCTCCAATTTACAACTTGTAAGTCGGACTGTTCGTTTTGCAGGTAAACAGTTGTACTTGTTTGTTGTTGATATCTCCAATTTACAACTTGTAAGTAGGACTGTTCGTTTTGCAGGTAAACAGTTGTACTTGTTTGTTGTTGGTATCTCCAATTTACAACTTGTAAGTAGGACTGTTCGTTTTGCAGGTAAACAGTTGTACTTGTTTGTTGTTGATATCTCCAATTTACAACTTGTAAGTAGGACTGTTCGTTTTGCAGGTAAACAGTTGTACTTGTTTGTTGTTGGTATCTCCAATTTACAACTTGTAAGTAGGACTGTTCGTTTTGCAGGTAAACAGTTGTACTTGTTTGTTGTTGGTATCTCCAATTTACAACTTGTAAGTAGGACTGTTCGTTTTGCAGGTAAACAGTTGTACTTGTTTGTTGTTGGTATCTCCAATTTACAACTTGTAAGTAGGACTGTTCGTTTTGCAGGTAAACAGTTGTACTTGTTTGTTGTTGGTATCTCCAATTTACAACTTGTAAGTAGGACTGTTCGTTTTGCAGGTAAACAGTTATACTTGTTTGTTGTTGGTATCTCCAATTTACAACTTGTAAGTAGGACTGTTCGTTTTGCAGGTAAACAGTGTATAGTTAGAAGCAGCAAATATTGATCCAAACAAAGATGATTAAAAAGAATCGATAAAGTTTTTGTCAAATTTTTATTGCATTTTTACAATTTTGGGGTAAGGTGTTGAGTATTGCGCTCAAAGTCGCGGATAAAGTGTGCGAAGTTCAAATGTTATCAGTTTTGTTGAAGAAGTTTTGACTTTCGCAGTGATTATCAAAAAGCGATGTGGTAGTTAGAATTCCTTCGCATGTAACCTGGTATTATTTGGGATGTTGGACATTTGAAATGGTGTCGTGAAAAAAAAGTAAAAAATTAAATATACTGACATAATCGGTACTTTTTAATCAGACGTCTTGAGATACGTATATATATATATATATATATATATATATATATATATATATATATATATATATTAATGCAGGTTTCATTGAATAATATAGACAAGTTCTGTCAATTAATTTTGTGTAGGATCCGTTCATACCGTCTGATATACTTGATGGTGATATCGTTGAAAGACAACAAAAAATCACAGTAAATGTTGATTTTTTTATCGGGTCTATGCTTTCGGCTCACATAAGCCATTATCAAAGAATAAATATTAACACACAGTAAACATAGAACATTTAAGTTCTATGTTTCAATAAAGAGAATTAAATTGAAAATATAATCCATCCCTACCGTGGCGGATGGACTTATATTTTCAATTTAATTAGAATTTTAATATTTCCGGTCCATTAGTATTTCTGTGTATTGTCGGTTGCTCTCTCTTGTCGCCGAAGAGATCTCCGATATATATTTCGCAATTTCTGAAGTATTTTCTCTTTCTCTATTATGAGCGTTCCATCCTTGAATTTTACACATCCTATTGATGATAACGTTTTTTATCCTACACTAGCAGTATAGCCCGGTGTTGCTCGGGTGTAATGAAAGCTTTAAAACTAATCCATAGTCCTGGATCTCAGACTCTTTGGACGTTGGCACGAAAGACTAAAAAGCAATAGTTGTTTCCAGTTAAAGCGAAACCGTAGACTGAAAGAAAAATGAATGGATGTAAGTCAAATTTTGGTTTCTGGTATCGATATCAAATAAGTTTTTTTCGTCGTAAACTGAATTTTGATGGTTAAATAAGTCCTCTGAGTAAATGATATCATGGCTGAGACTAAGAACTACAATTATACCTACTTAGAGCCAAACCCGAAGCAAAAACTAAAATAAAAGGGCTGAAAAAAATCCAGACATGCAGGCAGATAAACACACACACACAAACATCTTGCCTTTTATATGTATATATATATATATATATTACCGATTTTCTGCACTATTTTAAGAACTGCAACCTTGAAACATCTGAATATCGTTTCTTATGTTTTTGTCTATGAGTGTATCAAATTTTATTAAAATCGAACAACTCCTTCTATCACCCGATTTTTTCGATTATCGATTTTCGATATTTATCGAGAGTACCTCGACACAAATATTCTTATTTATCTCCTTATATATATATATATATATATATATATATATATACTAGCAGTATAGCCCGGCGTTGCTCGGGTGTAATGAAAGCTTTAAAACTAATCCATGGTCCTGGAGCTCAGACTCTTTGGATGTTGGCACGAAAGTCTAAAAAGCAATAGTTGTTTCCAGTTAAAGAAAAACCGCAGACTGAAAGAAAAATGAATGGATGTAAGCCAAGTTTTGATTTCCGGTTTGGATGTCAAATAAGTTTTCTGTGGTAATCTGAATTTTGAAGGCTAAATAAGTCCTCTAAGTAAATGGTATCATGGCTGAGACTAAGAACTACAATTATACCTACTTAGAGCAAAACCCGAAGCAAAAACCAAAATAAAAAGGCTGAAAACTTGATTTTCATCAGACCTGATAGTATATCGGGGTATCGATTTCCAATATTGGAGTCAAATAAGTCATCAAAGGATAAACTAACGTAAGTAAGTCCATGAAAACTTATCGTACCCATCGTGAGTAAAATTAGAGAAAATGAGTCATATTGATGGCTGAATATACGTTTTTGATCAGACTCGAAAGAATATCAGGTGGTATCGATTATCGATATCGGGGAAAATGAGTCGTCTGAGAAAATCTACTAATTTTTTAGACTAAAATCTATCATTTTACCAAATTAGAGCAAATTCTGCAGCAAGAACCACGATAAAAGGGCTGAAATCCTGATCTTGATCAGACCTGATCGGATACCGGGGTATCGATTTCCGATATCGGGGGGGGGGGGGGGAATCGGAAAAAATAAGTAGCCCATAACCTGATTGGAAGCCTAAAAATATTTGTGCGAAGTTTGGTGAGAATCGGATAAAACTTGTGGACTTGTGTAAAGAACAGACAGACTGATAGACACACACAAACGGCTTCTTTTATATATATATATATATATATATAGATAAAGGCACAAGTATAAAATCTAATGTTTTCTAATGAAGCTAAGTCGCAGAACTTTAGTTTCATTAAAAATGTAGCGAGCGGAATAAAACGGTTATATTTCTGTTTTTAAATTCAATTTTTTTTTTATTGGCTGATCGAACTTCACGTATATATCTCATTACGTATGAGGGTAGGTTTAACACTTGATGTTTAACGTAATTTAGATGGATATTACATTTGTGCTATATTTGCCTATTCTAGTTTTATAATTTTAGTTGTCTTCATTTGACAAAGTTATGATGAGGCAAGAAAACAAGGTTCGTACTTTCAACAAAGCAGGGATATAAGCTGTTACACGATGTATCGATATCGATCCAAGCACACACTTACACAGGGACATACATCTACCGACAGAAACATACAAATAGAGAGACATATACATAAACAGCCACACGCACACGGACAGGAACACAAACACACACACGTACACACGAACACAAGCACACACATACACACACACACACACACGCACACACATGCAAAAAGCCAAGTGAGATGCAGCGAAACACACACAATATCGAATTTTTTTATGAAAATATGGTAATGAAATCGGGTTAAAATGAAAAAGAAATAAAAGGAAGTAAATATAAAGTTGAAAGAGGGAAAAATATGTATTAAAAAATATCGAAAAAGCGTTCGTCAAAAAAAAAAGAAAAAATAGAGTTGAACGAAGGAAGTAACCATAGTAGATTACTAAGAGGCAAATGAAGTGTACGACGACGTTAAGTAGGTGAAATAAGATTAAAGAAAGTAGACATAAGCCTTGATCAAAACAAATTTCGTTGACCATCACCTAGTCGGACATTTAGACAGTTGTCATGAAAGAAGCCTAACACACACACACACACACACACACACATATATATATCCTCTCTATTATAATAAAAACCGTTGTAGATATATATATATATATATATTGTCTATTACAATAAAAAACATTGTCAGGCTTATGCAGAGAGAGACATCAGCGAGGCAGCGTCGGCTCAGCTAATTACAGAGATAATATCGAGGCAGCATTGCCTCAGTTTATTCTCTTTACTACCAGTTATTAAACTTTACTACATGTTATGAAGTCTTTTGCTGCGTGTTTACTCTTTAACAGTGACCTATTACATACATTTTTTTGCAATAATCATGCCGTCGGGTATTGAAGAACATATATATATATATATATATATATATATATATATATATATATATATATATATGCTAACGCATATTTTCCTTACAAGAATCCTCGATTATTAAGGCCAGTGGTTATAAATAAATATGGTGTTTATATATATATATATTCACTCCTATCATGCTCAGGAAGGATAACCTGACCGGAAAACTAAGGAATATGAGATGTATTCTCATTTTCAAGTTTCGATCCCGGCCAGAAGCAAGTGGATGTGTCTAGCCACACTGATGAGCTGTGATACAGCGAAACAGGCTTGTATGTCGATGATTAATATATATATATATATATATAAACTTATTTATAAATGGAACTTTGTCTGTGTGTGTGTGTCTGTCTGTGTATCCGTTACCTATAGACTCTGAAACCGCTGAACCGATTTTCTTGAGAATTTACACAGTTGTACTATAAGCGTCTGCGAGTGTTCTTACCTAGGTTTTGTGTCGAGGTACCCCCGATAAATATCGAAAATCGATAATCGAAAAAATCGGGATATATAGAAAACGTGGTCTGATTTTAATCAAATTTGATACACTCATATACAAAGACATAAGAAACGATATTCAGAAGTTTCAAGGTTGCAGTTTTTACAATAGTGCAGAAAATCGATAATATATATATATATAAAATGCAAGATATTTGTGTGCGTTTTGTGTTTATCTGTCTGTATGTCCTTTATACAAATTCACAATTTTTATCCGATTCTCACCAAACTTCACACAAATATTCTTTAGGCTGAGTTTGAGCTCCAGGACCATGGATTAGTTTTAAAGCTTTCATTACACCCGAGCAACGCCGGGCTATACTGCTAGTATATATATATATATGTTTCGTTAAAAATGACCGACCGACAAGGAAGATTTTATTCATTTTCGCACTATTATTACAAGTTAGGTGGCGTTTATTGCAACCAAATGCCCATTAATTATAAACATGTCGATTTTTCTATCCGAAAAATTATTAAACATTATATTTCTGTCCTAATTTCTCAAAAGTTTGTAAAGTTTATAATATATTATAGAAAATGGAAGACAGCAAACCTTGGTGTTTCTAATAAAAATAACCCCATCAAATCTAAACTAGCGATGACTAATATAGTGAATGAATTTCAATGCCCTGTACAAGATTGTGTTTCTTGTCATAAATCGATTACCTATATTTGCCATACTACCAATCTCTGAGTAGACGCTTTACATGCTACCTACCTCGTTAATAATAGTCCAAAACACGTATTAACCCATAATTTACAAGAACCCTCAAGATAAATTCTGGTTGAAAATACAAACATACTATTTAAATCACAATATTAATAGCACCTCGCTATGAGAAAGGTACTATTTAACAAACAATTTTATCCTACTATGTAGTGTTTTTCATAATTTCTCTAAGCGTATTTTACGAAGGGTATCGTCAGCTACTATTGTGCAAATTCGTCGTTCTAGGGAGTAGGGAATGGATTTTAGACAACTTTTAGGGTGGTGACTATTGAAATGTGCTTTGTGGAGCAGTGGATTTCGGCTCGGAACAAGAAATCGAGGAGCCGAGTTCAAATTCCAGTTGCTTTTTTTACATTAACTTATGCGCAAATACCCTCGGGGAAGGTGTTAATTATTTAACCCATAACAATTTGTTGTTGTGGGTTAAATAACAGGACAGATTGGGTTCTATATCTTTAGCCTTGGCTGGTAACCAGTCTACCGCAGAAAGTAATGGCAACATACTGCTGGATAATCATCTGCCCAGTCAGTCATGTCTCTTTCGAGACATGATCGCCCAAGCGTGTATCAAGTATGGCACTTAACTGACTGACTAACTCTTACAATGGAGCTATTGTTGGTAAATTTTTGTGATGATGTAATTTATTTATTTATTTTTGTACCCCACTAACAAACAAGGTTTCCAACTGGCAGAAGAAATACCATTAGAATCTATCAGGAGTCCAACAAATAAGCATGAAAAAGAAGAAAACATTCATGCATGAAAACATTCATTCCACACACTCAGAATTATTTACAAAGATAAAAAGTCACATAGAACTACTCAAAAAAATTGTAAAATAAAAGAAATCTTAAGACAACTAAAATAATTAAAAGCAAACGCCAACACAAAAATATAAAAAAAGAAGGAAGCCACTTCAAGTTCGATAACACATTCACAATTGAAATAAAAACAAATCTGAGCTGTAACTCTAAAAACGTAATTTATGCTCTACAATGAGAAAAAAGTGCAAAAATATACTTGGAGGCGACACAAGGCCTGAATAATAGAGTAGCCCTGCACAGCAGTAACATTAAACTATCCAATAACAGAGAATTGTACGTTTCCCAACACGTACACGAATGTAGTGAAAGTAAATTCAGAGTAATGACTATCTACTAAAATGCAGATCATGACACACTCGGAACGGAGGAAGAAATATTTATTTAAAAAAATACAAGCCTTCCCTCAACAAAACAACATAAAAAAACTAAGACACACAAACAGCCACACTAAATTAAACGCGCTAAAAAAAAAGACGAAAATCGCAAACCATTGCAAAAATAGTATTCCAAAAGCAACAAAATCACTGAAATAATTTTGAATTATAAAGATAAAATCAATTTCGCAAATTTTCTGACCAACGAAAGGTGAATGATTCCCAAAACGGAATAGATTTACCAAGTGAGTGTGAAAAAAAAAAAAAAACACGCATGCATATGAACTTTCTGACCTTATCTGTATCTACACGACATTTTCTGTCATCAGAAAAACCAACAGATCTGGATATGAAATGTCACAAGATTATTCACCTGAAGAGAGTCAACTTTCGACTGGAAACACAAATACCATTATGGACAATTAATATATTATACAAAAAGCAAGTAATAATAATAATAATAATAATAATAATAATAATAATAATAATAATAACTCTACATTTAAAACAAAACGTTTACGGCTTCTCGCATTTTTTCTTATATATATATATATATATATATATATATATATATATATATATATATATATTCACTTTAAACGTTATTTTTACTAAAAGCTATTATTTGTCTCGAGGCTCCGTTTATTAAGTAAAAATATTTATTTATTTTCTTCTACCGGCCTGAATATTT
>JBBBDQ010002024.1:605000-660000 GCA_037127315.1 Ascarosepion bandense | reverse complement strand
GTCTGTTTTGTTTCATCATGAGCCTTTGTAAACAACGAATTTTGGCTTCAATTTTTGACGAAAATAAAGACAAAATCTTTGCATGAACAAAATTTATTCACTATTGTTTCCGTCCATGAAACTATTGACATCATTATCCGTGATGTATACAATCATAATACTCTCTTACCAATCAGTACTGAACCCACCATTTTAATAAATTATTATTAGCATGCAAGTACCTTTTCATGACCACCTAGGTAATATTTATACTCAAATAGATGGTAATGCGATGGGATTTCCTTTAGGTCCCCTCTTTTCAAATCATTATATGACACATTTAGAAAATAAAATATCTGATGACATTAATAAACCCCGTATATATATAAGGTACATATACAACATTTTCCTTTTAGCTAAAAATATTGATCAAATTTCACAACTTAAAAACAAATTTGAAAGTCACTCCGTTCTCAGATTTACATTAGAACTTAATATTAATAACAAAATTCCATTCCTTGATGTATTGATTCTATCACACATAGATTTACTACTTCTCTATCTAGGAAACTAACTTGTATAAACTCGTGTCTTCTTAATTATAATAGTGAATGCCCCCAACAATATAAGTTAGCTGTTATAAAAAAACTTAATTTAATGCACACAAATATCTTCTTCCAAATCCATATTTTATAAAGAATTACACAACATTAAGCAAACACTTGTCAATAATGGATTTCCTAACTCCGTTATTGATCAACAAATTAAAATTTATCTCAACAAACTTAACAATAGCTCTAACAATATTGATAATATTAATAATAATGGTGTACATCAAAATAAACATAACACTATTAACTTATATTTCAACCAAATACATAATAATTACAAACAAGATGAAAAAACTCTCAAAAACATAATATGTAGAAATGTTAAACCAGTGGATAGTAATAATCAAATTAAACTCACCATATATTATAAAAAATTCAAAGCAATTGACCTCATAGTTTCTAATAATCCTACAAGCACTAAACTAAATTCTCTACAAAAAACTAATGTATTAGATCAATTTGCACGCCCGTTCAGAGATTGTATCTCTGGTACTAATAATAAACCCACTACATATATTGGTTTTACTACAACTACAACCACGTTCTCCTGTAGACGTATCTGTCACCTTTCTGATCAGAGTACAATTAAACAACATTTCTCAGAAAAAACATAACCATGTAGGTAATATCAGACAGATTTTAGTCAACAATACAATAATCCTCACTCATACACACAGTAAAAAGAACCTTCAGATATTGGAGGCCATCAACATTAAACCCAAACAACCCACACTTAATAAAATCACGTTTAAATCTGGTCATAACACATGACATTGCATTTGAATATATGGTTCTGTTGTCATTTCGCGCTATCACGCGGCGTGACGTCATAGAAACAACATAATAAAAAATATCCAAATGTTGACCAATTTTTGTCTTTACTTTCATCAAATTCCACAACTTAAAAACAAATTTGAAAGTCACTCCGTTCTCAGATTTACATTAGAACTTAATATTAATTATAAAAGT
The DNA here is from genome assembly GCA_037127315.1 of Ascarosepion bandense. Lineage (NCBI taxonomy): Eukaryota > Metazoa > Mollusca > Cephalopoda > Sepiida > Sepiidae > Ascarosepion > Ascarosepion bandense. Next base: position 658,441 of record JBBBDQ010002024.1, on the reverse strand, counting down.
CCATTCCTTGATGCTTTTCTTGATTCCAGCACACATAATTTACTATTTTGCAATATAGGAAACCAACTAGCATAAACACGTGTCTTCTTAATTATAATAAAGAATGCCCCTAACGTTATAAACTAGCTATTATAAAAAAAAAATATTTCACCACACACAAATGATATATTTTCCAAAGCAATACTCTATAAAGAATTATGTGGCATTAAACAAACACGTGTTAACAATGGATCTTCTAACTCCACCATTGATCAACAAATTAAAATGTTATTCCAACTAAATGCATAATAATTCCAAACGTGATGAGACAATACTCAAAAACATAAGCTAGAGATGTTAAACCAATTAATAATAATAAACAAATTAAGCTCATCATATATTATAAAAAATTTAAAACAATTGATTCCATAGTTACTAATAGCCCTACAACCACACAAATAAATCCTCTGTAGCATATCAATATACATATCCGTTCAAAGATTGTATCTTTGATACTGATAATATACCCACAACCTATATTGGTTTTACTAAAACCACGCTCTCCCGTAGACTTACCTGTCACTTTTCTGATCGTAGTTAAACAACATTTCTTAGAAAAACATATCCATATACTTAATATTAGGCTGCATTAAGTCGATAACACAATAATCCTCACTGATCAGTCAGTCAGTTAAATACCATACGTGATACATGATTGGGCGATCATGTCTAGAAAGAGACATGACTGACTGGGCAGAAGATTATTTCGCAGTAGGTTGCCATTACTTTCTACGGTAGACTAGTTACCAGACATGGCTATAGAACCCAATCTGTCCTGTTTAATTAACGCATAACCAGAGGGAAGAGACGGATTAATACCTTTGCCAAGGGTATTTGCTCATAAGTGAATGCAAGGAATTCAACTAGAATTCGAACTCGGCTCCTCGACTTCTCGTTCCGTGCCGATATCTACTACACCACACATACACACTGAAAAGAATCATCAAATGTTAGTGGCCATCTATATTAAATCAAAGTAATCCTCACTCAATAAAATCACATTTCAATCTAGTCACAACACATTATATTGCATTTAGACATATGGTTCTGCTGTTAATATTTCGGTCTCTCACGTGGTCTGACGTCATAGAACCTGATTACTAATTTGTGACCTTCGTTTGCTATTCGGTGACTGTTATAGCAATGTTTTATGTCAACACAAAAGAATATCATCTTTGATGCTGGTTATCTTGATGTTAACATCCTTACAACCACTCCGATGATAGCTCATGTAAGTCAAAAGCTTAGAACCATCATAATAAAAAATATCCAGATGTTGGTCATTTTTTTGTCTTTATTTTCTCCAGAAATTAAAGCCAAAATACGTTGTTTAAAACGGCTCATGATTAAACATAATAGACATTCATTGTGTGTTTTGTTTTACTAAAACCACGCTCTCCCGTAGACTTACCTGTCACTTTTCTGATCGTAGTTAAACAACATTTCTTAGAAAAATATAGCCATACAGGGCTCTATCCTGGGCCCGACGCTCTTCCTTATTTTCATCAACGACCTCCAAGATGAGATCAGTTCCCAAGTAGGCATCTACGCAGACGACACCACAATATACTCCCGCACCAGTAAGAAACCTGTCGTGGCGGACAGACATAATCTCGCTGCTGACATTGAACATTGTTGTCTGTCAACCATTACAGGCAACCTCTCCTGCCTCCCATAAGCATGGAGCAAGCGACTCTCCCTGAGAGCAACACACTAAGCCTCCTCGGCCTTACCCTCTCCTCAGACCTCAAATGGAACCACTATATTGATTCCATAGCCAAATCTACTGCTAAGAAGGTTGAGTCACTATGCCGATCCAGGATGTTTTTTCCGCCTGCATATATACAAGTCACCCATCCGCCCGTGCATGAAGTACTGCTGCCATTTATGGTCAGGCGCCCCTGCTGTTCTCCTCAGTGTTCTCGACAGGCTCCAAAGGAGAGTCTGTAATGTGATAGGTACTGATCTGGCGGCTCAACTGCAGCCACTTCTCCACCGTCGAAATGTGGCCTCCCTTTGTCTGTTCTATAAATACTTTCATGGCTTCTGCTCGGACGAACTTAAGTCACTTGTGTCTCCTCAACAGGTGTTTACTCGTGCAACCAGTCTGGCAACTGGGTCCCACCCATTCACAGTGAGGTTAGTCAAATGCAGACGACAATTCTACTCCTGCAGCTTCTTCTCTCGCACTTCCCGCCTGTGAAACCCTCTCCCATATTCTTGCTTTCCTGACGGCTACAACCTTTTTTTTTTTTTTTTAATCATCTCACCCCAAGCAAGGCATTCCACTGCCACTATTGCGCATGGGGCTACATAGGGGAAGGTAAAGAGAAGGAGTGGATAGACATAGGGAATGTCAGGAGAAAGGTGACAGATGAGTAAGGATAGCGAGGATGAGGGTCGGGCAGATGGGAAGAGTGCTTGATAGAATGGGAGCAGGTTAGTGTGTTAGGAGGTGTGTATTGACCTTACATTTAAACTCCTGGAGATTGTAGCCGTCGGGGAAGCAATCGTTTGGAAGAGAATTCCACAGTCGGGAAGTGCGAGGAAAGAAACTGTTGGAGTAGAAGTTACGGTTGCATTTTATCGGTTTCACTGTAAAAGGGTGGGATCTAGTTGCTAATCTAGTATCTCGTGCAAATTCGTATTTAGGGGGCACCAGTGATCTAAGTTCATCGGAGCAGAAGCCGTGAAAGTATTAAACCTCCAGAAATTTAAATGCAATGTCAATACTCATCTATTAACCACTGGACTCTAGCTCTCCCCCACCTATATCCTTCCCTTTCTCTCCACCTATGTATCTGTCATCGCACCTGCATTCTCAGCTTTCTATTGCTCCTTTCTAACTAGTTTGTACTCCTCGCTCTTTTCTAATTAATCCTTTTACAGTTATGTAGCCCCCAGCTCTTCAGTGGCATTTCTGCCTTGCTCGGGGTGAAATGATTAAAAAAAAAAATCCATATACGTTATATATATATAACCATGCGTAAGACACTTTTTAATTTTTTCTCTAAAGAAGTATCAAATTTTTTTTTCGTTGAGGAAGAACACATGCGTGTTCTAGAATTCCAATTCTTAACATTTTTGATCGTTCAAATAACAATAATAATAATAATATCATTATTATTTGCTCTCTCTGATTGCTCAAGCGTGTATCACGTATGGTACTTACTTAACCGACTGACTGAAATTGTAACGACCTGCATAGATCGATAAATTGTTACTAATTTGACTGTTTAAAAAACAATAAACAGGGTACCAGCTCAAATACATTGTCTCTATAGTAAGTAATATCTGATTAAAAAAAGTATATATATATATATATATATATATATATTGTCATCCGCAGAGAGATCTGTTTCGCTGTATACATGTGTGTGTGTGTGTGTATGTGTGTGTGTGTGTGTGTATGTTTGTGTGTGTGTGTGTGTTCACTTTTATATTATGAACATTGAAGTCAAAACTCAAAGGCAACTTACTGTTTCATGCTAGGAGCAATCGCCAGGCCATGTCGGGTTTTTCCTCTGCTATTTTTATGAATGAGTCAGTGGTGCATTGTGGGTAATTCTTCTAACGGTTGTTTTGGCGGGAGTGGTTTGTTCATTTATTCATTTGGATGAAATTATTTACTTCTTTTTATTTTTATATTTATATTAAATTAATCTTTTTGGTTCTCGGTGACAATTTATTTTTTGAGGTTTATTTATTTATTTTTTTATTTTTACTTTTAGTTTATTTTTATTTTATTTTATCTATTCTAATGGTTTTTATGACAGGAGTGTTTTTTTTTTTTTGTTTTTTTTATCGTATCACCCCAAGCAAGGCGGTAACGCCACTGATGTGCAGGGGGCTACGTAATAGTGAAAAGATTGGAAAAGAGAAAGCCGGAAACCACATTATAAACAAGGAACAAGGGATGGTTGTTAATTTGTATATTATTGGCTTGGATTAAATTATTTGTTCTTTATTATTTTTTATTTATTCTTTCTATATTTCGATTTTAAGTAACGTAGTAAAGATTTGTTTTCATGTTTGCATTTTGAGATGAGTACAGATCGTTTATTAATAGTTTGTTTTGGTCTGGGAATAATAGCTATTTTTCCTCCAAATAAAGTCTGCAGGTTTTGGATTGTTTTTTTTGTTTTGTTTTTGTTTTTGTTTTTTTTAGGCTTATATACTTTTCTATATTTTCCATCATATTTTTGGTGTGATTTTGGGTTTTGTTTTTAATTTCCCAGATATACTTAGAAAGCATTGTGTTGTTCACGTATTTGTTAGTTGTAAAGGATGTTTTGTGTTTATAGTTTCTTTGTTTCCAGGATCTTTCTGTTACTCCTATGTATATTTTTCCTCATTATCTGGTATTAAATTGTTTTGTAAACAATTACCGTTTAAGGGACATTCATTTCTTATTCTGCAGTTACAAGTGTGTTTAATATGTTCTGGTTGTTTGTTGATAGTTTAATGATATTGACTTTGTTAATTTTTATTTTTATTTGCTCCTGGGCTAAGGTGATGGCTTTGTCTAGCATAGGTTTAATTAAAGACAAGTAGAATACTTTTATATCTAATTGTGCAAATTGGCAATTATGTTTGTTTTGTTTTTTTATATATATACTGTTGAACCAGTCTGTAGTTGCTTTTGTGTTTTTCCACTGGTTTACCCCTAACTTCTCCCTTACTTCAGAATTAATTTTATGCAGTATTGTTTTACTTATTTTACCAAGTTCACTTTTGGTTGCGTTTATGAGTCTGCATGTTGAGTTTTTAAATTTTATTTATTGTCTTTTAGTGTGATAAAGTGTTGTGCCTTACCAATGCAACTAATTCGGTTGTCTAAGTTTAATTTTGGGGCAATTGCTTTAGGTTCTGTATTTATTTCATTTTTTTTTTAATTTATTTTAGGTGCATTTTTGTATGTTTTAGTTATGTTGTCCTTGAGTAATTTATTGTTGTAGGGCGGCTTAATTCATATAGATTTTTACTTTTGTCCGCTGCGATGAATACATTCGTTGAATTGTTTATTCTAGTTATATCTTCCTTTAGTTTTTTCTTAAATACGTTTGTCTTTTATCGAATTTTATGTTGCTTACAAGGTTAGTTAAGTCTTTCTCAAATTGTCTATTTCTTATTGCTGCGGGAGGCATGTTTTGGTTTTATTATTTTTTGAGTGGAGTATTATTGTGACGGTCCTGGTTTAAAGAAAAATGGATTTTCCATCTTATTCTTTTTATGAAGCTTTCTCTTGTTTTTTTTTCAATTAATTTTAGCTTATATATGAATGGTGATAGGGTGGGTATGTTTTTAGGGAGTCAGTCAGTTAAGTGTCATACGTGATACACGCTTTAGGCGATTATGTCGCGAAAGAGACATGACTGACTGGGCAGATTATCCCGCAGTAGTTTGTCATTGCTTTCTGTAGTAGACTGGTTGCCACCTAAGGCTATAGAGCCCAATCTGTCGTATTATTTAACCCATAACTGTAAGGAAAGAAACGGATTAATCCCTTTCCCAAGGGTATTTTGGCGTAAATGAATGCGAGGAATTCAACTGAAATTCGAACTCGGCACTCCGATTTGTCGTTCCGAGCCGATATCTACTGCATCACAGCGAACATTCTTTAGGGATTAGTAGATGGCTAAAATTTTCTATGTACATAAAGTGTTATAAATGTACAGAAAATGGAAAATATATAATGTAAGGTTTAATTAGAAAAACAGGCAATCCACTCAAATACGGGTATCTATTAGAAATAATGTTGCAAAAAATAAAATTCAAACATGTCGGTTAATGCCAGTTTCGTAAATATCCATATAATTTCATAATATATATATAGATATATATATATATCGACTCGAAAAGAAATTGGTGAAAATGTGTTATTACAAAACAACCAACCAACATATATATATATAAATATGTTGGTTGGTTGTTTTGTTTTTATGGCAAATCAACCTCGGCGGGTTATTTATTTATTGCTGGTAATACCTTTTTCTTTCAACAATTTATTGTTGTTTTTTATATAAGTTTTTGTGTCTAGTAATACTTTTTCTTTTCGAGTATCAAGATTCATTTGGGATTTGTTTTTAAGTTGCAGGGTCCCCAAGTCCTACCCTTGTTATTTAACCCATAACTGGAGGGAAGGGATGGATTAATACCTTTCCCAAGGGTACCAGTGCTTAAGTGAATGCAGGGTATTCAACTGGAATTCGAACTCGGCTCACCGATTTCTCTTTCGAGTCGATATTCACTTCACCACAACGCACATCCGTCACTAAACGCTTACAGCACCTGGTATTCCCAAGTGGTCACCCATCTAAGTACTGACCAGGCTCAACGTTGCTTAACTTCGGTGATCGAGCGAGAACCGGTGTATTCAACGTGATATGGCCGTAAGCCTTGTATGTATGTATGTATGTATGTATGTATGTATGTATGTATGTATGTATGTATGTATGTATGTATGTATGTATGTATGTATGTATGTATGTATGTATGTATGTATGTATGTATGTATGTATGTAGTCAGCTCTGGGAGGTAAGAGTCTCTTTCAAGCTTGACGACAATCTTCAGATTACTCGAGTCGAGCCAATTCACAATACACATACCTGACGATTGCGCTCAACAATGAAAGTGACAGTGACCTCTCGGTGTTGTCTTCAGTGACCACTTTTTTAAAGATATGTTCTATCGCTGCTATAGAGCGCTTTTACTCATAAATACAGCATACTTTAAAACTATACTTTCATTTAATACATTAGCCCTATTCAAAGATGGCGTAGTTTACGGTTCAACGTGGATTGTTAACATTACTTTTTTGTTCTCTATATTATTTTGTAGGAAGAACATTTTTAGTAGTAATTTCCTTTTTAATGGAATTGTTCTTGGTGTTTTTCTCATCGGGAAGATTTTACACAGGTGCATGGCTATTCCCTATTGCAGACGCTCACTCAAGATGAGATAGCTGAATTTTCTTTGACACAGTGAGGAAGAAGAGCTTGGAGAATTTATCACTCTCGGGACATATCGATGAAAAATGAGGTGAAGTGGGCCACATACTTGATAAGCTTAATGTGAATGAGTGGCAGACATAAGAGTGAGAGGGGTAAAAAAGCAAAAATTAATAAGAGTTACAATGTATAGGAAGGTGTAGAGAGCCATGATCGCCCACATTATGAATGGACACACCACTTAAAAGAAGATTGTGTCATTTTGATTTATTTATTTTTAGATTTTTTAACCTTTCGTCGTTTTTTTTTTGTTTTGTTTTATATATATATAAAGTTTTCTGAAATTCTCACTGATTTCTTCAATGTTTACAGCCATATCACGGTGAAACAGTGGTCCCTGTTCAATCAAGTTAAGCAATGCCGAGCTTGGTCAGTACCTAGAAGGTTACCCGCTATGGAGTATCAAGTGCTTAAAGTTTGAATGTGCAGATGATGCAGCGGACGATTTCTCAAAATTGTTAATCGGAATGCTAAGTTCCAATTACAGGCTATATTCCCTTAGGCGCAAATACTCTTGGAAAAGGTAGGAATACACATTTTCTTCTCCCAGCTATGGGTTAATTAGTAAGACTTGTATCACTAAATCATTATTATCTCATTTCTTTTCTTTTTTACAATCTAAAAATATTTTCTGGCTTTAAATAACCTGCAAAGGTTTTAAACAGTAGAAAATAAATGAATCAATCCATTCCTTTCAGATTATTCCGATATTTTTCTTCTTAACCAAATGATTTTTCCTGTTTTCCTTTTTTTCAATTTTTCTTAAATTGGCACAGCATTTTAATAAAGATATTCATTGTTTTAGAAATATGAAATTAAATTTTCTAAGATTTGAATTTTGGGTATAATGCTATTAAAAAAAAACAATTATTTTTTAAAAGCGAAATACTCAGATTTTTAAACAAATTTAATTTTCAGAATTCAATCAACTTTTCCCCTTCATTCATTGGACATAATAATCATGTGGGAGAATCCAATTCAATAGAAGCAATAATTATGACATTCGTAATCGCTTCCCTGAGGTGTTGATTTCAAACAAAATTATCTCTTTCTTTCTTTCTTTCTTTCTTTTTTTCTTTCTTTCTTTCTTTCGAAAGCGGGAATTCTGTTTAATAAAAATTGCTAAAGCAGAAGGAACTTCTTAAACACCTTCAGTGACTAATCTGCAATCTTCCTTTATTTAAACAATAGTACTTACGGCATTATAAAACGCACCGGCGTATAGCACGCACCAATAAATTAAATAAGGAATATTTAATAAAAATCTAGAACTTGCAATTACATTTTTTTTTTTTTCAAAATTCTACCCTCCTCAGTACCATTCGAGCATAGGGATACAGCCTTACAACCCGTTTGATTGATTTTTTATGGTTTATCAACCTTTTGTGTGTTAGTAAAATCCGAAAAAATTTGGATCTTAAAAACATTTTTATGCGTGTGTGAGAGAGAGAAAGAGATAGATAGATAGATAGAGAGAGAGAGAGAGAGAGAGAGTAAATATTGCATTAACAACTTTTTAGTGATATTTTCAGTCTCACTATTTAATCTATATGTGGGAGAGATATTTCATTAGCACTTTTCAAATAGTATATGGTCGTAAGTAAGAGTAACTAACCTGACATGAATTTGAACTCGTCTCTTCGCTTTCTTCTTGCTGATGGCTTATCGTTACACCAGCCACACATCACCTTGCCACCCAAAGTTTTGCCTCTATGTTTTCTATAATATATACTTTTTCTAAAAGTGAAAGCTGTTAGCCACTGCACAACTGGTTTTGAATTCAAAGTCAACCTTCTCATAGACAGATTACCAACCAAGGCTGTAGATTCCAGTTTGCCCTCTTATTCAACAAAGAGATGGAAGAAAAACAGATGCATTTATACCTCTAGAAAAAGGTATAAATCCATCGGTTTTTCTCCCAGCATGGCCAAGGACGCATTCGAGGAACTGAGTAGAATATTAAGAGACAGGAAAATTTCGCCGAAAACAAAGAAGAAATTACTGGATTGTTATGTGATCTTAGTCTTTCAATATGGCGGCAAATGCTGGACAAAGGCGAAGAAAAGACTGTAAGTAACCAAAATGTAGGATGTAGAGGATACCACGAACAGAACACGTGAGCAACAACAAGGTTTTGGGGAGGATTCTGGGACATGTAATGAGGAAGGTGGGCTTGGAGAATCTGATGCTCATGGGACTGACAGAGGGAAAGAGAGGCATGACAAAGCAACGCGTGGCATAGACTTGTGCTGATAAATGGCAGAGCAGGGTTTGGTATAACAAGAAAAGGAGTGTTACGTGCAGCTACAGATAGGGGGATGTGGAAGGTCATAATCGCCTACGTCCTGAAGGGAGACGACACACAGAAGAAAAAGAGGAAGAACGTGCCTGTCTCTTTCTTTGTGTTCTTTTTTTTTGCCGTTTTGGTAGAGAATGAATTACTATATGTTGTGGGATCTCCGGTTTTTCTATGATAATGGACTTGACGTGAGTATACATATACTCCTGCCATAGTAAGATACGTGAGTTATCGAAGAGTACCGGGACTGGTCCGTATGTTACCGAACGATACCAAAGTTACACAGAGAATACCGCGTCAGTAGTCATAGTAGCTCTGAGCTCCACTCAGCCAGAATAGTATTACACGGATATTCTAATTCCAGCAAAGAATTGACTTCAAAGACTTCTATATATATCTTTCTTACTAATTGTATTCCGGGATTACTTACCTGCGTTCCAGTTGTGTCTTTACGTTTAATATAACCTATTATCTCGAATACCTGTTTTGTTGTTCATTATTTTGTGTGGTCCCTAACCCGGAATCCACAACATTATATATATATATATTAGTCATCCATTTACAAACCTGTTTCGCTGTATCACAGCTCATCAGTGTGGCTAGACATATCCACTTGCTTCTGGCCGGAATCGAAAACTCGACCGATTTGGTGTCAGTCGGAGTCTCTACTCCCTAAGCCATCGGCGCATGGGGTCAGAGAAGGGAAATTTTAACATCTTGTATGTAAGCAGTGTATACAGACGCCAGTCACCGAAAGAACTCAATTCATTTCTGAAGAGTCACGCATTATAGCCGAAGTGGAAACTGTTTTTAAAATTTTCTTCTCCAGATAGCTCAATCGTAATGAGAGCATAATATATATATATATATATACGTGATACACGTGAAACACGCTTGGGCGATCATGTCTTTTTCGAGACATGACTGACTGAGCAAAAGATTATCCCGCACTAGGTTACCATTACTTTCAGCGGTAGACTGGTTGCCAAGCCATGGCTATAGAACCCAATATGTCCTGTTATTTAACTCATAACTGGAGGGAAAAAACGGATTAATATCTTTCCCAATGATATTTGCGCGTAAGGAATTCAACTGAAACTTCCCAATTTCTCGTTCCACTGCACCACAACGCACATCCCCCCACCAGAGATACCATACCTAAAACCTATATTTACATTGTTGGATTACCGCCCCTTAATTCTAATCACAGGTGGTGAATTAGCGCCCCTAACGATAATTACAGGAAGCGCGAGATTTGAAAGAATTGTTTTCTCCTCAATGTCATAGCAAAAAGACATATTCTTTTGCCTTGATAACTGAAGATGGAAAGTGCGACACGGAGATCCGAAGGCGAATTGGCATGGCAAAGGACGCGTTCCAGAAGCTGAGCAAAATACTAACACACAGGAAAATCTCACTGGAAACAAAGAAAAGAGTGCTGGACTGCTACGTGATGTCAGTTCTTCAATACAGCAGCGAATGCTGGACAATATCGAAAATGAGGAAAAAACTGGAAGCAGCGGAAATGTGGTTCTACAGAAGGATGCTGAGGATATCGTGGACTGAGCATACAAGCAACGATGAGGTGTTGGAAAGAATGGCAACAAAGAGAAAATTGATACTGAGCATCAGCAAGAGACAACTGAAGTTCCTGGGACACGCAATGAGGAAGGAGAGCCTGGAGAACCTGATACTGATTGGCCAGATAGCAGGAAAGAGAGACAGAGGAAGGCAGCGGATAACATATCTGCAGGGCCTGATCAGGTGGTTGACGGAACAGGGGTTGACAGGAGTAACGGGAGCAAACATACTAGGAGCCACAAGGGATAGGGAGACATGGAGAACCATGATTGCCTACGTCCTGAAGGGACAGCGCACATAGAAGAAGAAGAAAGTCCCTCGGAAAACGAAACCCGTCGGCAATCATAAGTTATCCTTTTGTTTTTATTTATAAATATCCGTGGGAGTGTTCAAAATATGTTGAAAGATTTTAAAAAAATGGTTAAATCCATCACCTCAAACCTTTGAAAATGTACAGTATATGCGTTCATTTCAGACCATAAAAATCTATTCTTCTTCTTCTTCTATGTGCCGTGTCTTTTCAGAACGTAGGCAATCATGGCTTTCCAAATCTCCCTGTCCCTGGTGGCTCTTAGCACGCTCTCTCCTGTGGCACCATGCAACCCTCGTTTCGTCATCCACTAGCTCAAGCCAATAAATCTAGAAGATAAATGTATAGAAACTGGCATAGCCACAAAATGAGGGATCAGTTTATGTATTGATTATAATATAGAATTGATCCCCCCATTTTATACCCACATTATAATTACATATAAACAGTTGGCATATATATTCTTCTTCTTTGTGCCCTGTCCTTAACAGGACGTAGGCGATCATGGCTTTGCACATCTCCCTGTCCCTGGTAGCTCTTAGGACCCTTTCTCCTGTTGCATCATGCAACCCTCGTTTCGTCATCCACCTGATCATGTCCTTCAAATATGTTATCCGCTGCTTTTTCCCCTCTATTTGGCCTGTTAGTAACAGGTTCTCCAAGCCCCCCTTCCTCATTGCATGTCCAGGAACTTTAGTTGTCTCTTCCTGATGCTCAGTATTAATTTCCTTTTCGTCTCCATTCTTTCCAAAACCTCGTCATTGGTCACATGCTCGTTCCATGGTATCCGTAGCATCCTTCTGTAGAACCCATTTAAGCTGCTTTAAGTTTTTCCTTCAACTTCGAAGATATTGTCTAACATTTACTGCCATATTGAAGAACTGACATCACATAGTAATCCAGTACTCTCTTCTTTGTTTCTAGCGAAACTGTTCTGTTTCTTAATACTTTACTCAACTTTTGGAATGCTTTCTTTGCCATGTCAATTTGCCTTCGGATCATTCGTTTAAAAAATTCTTGAATATTACTTAATTTACTTTTTGACTGACTTTCAATTATGGTGGCCTCCACATGTTTTGACACGTTTTAACTGACCTTTCAACCACCTGATAAATATTCATCAACATTCCCAAATTTAGAAATCTTGATAAGCTAATGACGAGGATATATATATTATATATATATATATATATATATCCTCGATTTTATATATAAATACGTGCAAATAAATAAATCCTACATTGCCTTGATAATTATATGTGTTGTATGGCCATTTCAGCGAGAGAAAAAAATCTCGCTTCTTCAGCGAAAAAAATCTTTATTATCCAAATACAGGGCAAAATTCATATACCGAAAGTTTACTCAAAACGATATTCATACACCGGAAGTTTACATGAGAGAAGCAAAAATAAGATAAAATAAGAAAAGAGTAATGGGAGGGGTGTTAAAAGAGAGTGTAGATTATGTTAGAAAATTGTCATCTAGACATTGATACGGAGGGTAGAGAAGGAGAAAAGAAAAAAATGACGGGGAAAAAAGATTCAAGATTTGAAAATTGAAAATGACTTTTAGAGAACATTTATGTTAAGAAATCAAAAATTAAGCGTGTTACAGGAATGTAAGAGAAGGAAAGGGAAAACAGAAAGAAAGGGGGGAAAAAGAAAACAATAGGATAGATAGATAGATAGATAGATAGATAGATAGATAGATAGATAGATATGTGAGTTTGTAACCCTGGGTTTCACGCTCTTGCGATCGTCAGACAAACTGATCAGTTTGTCTGACGATCGCAAGAGTGTGAATCCCAGGGTTACAAACTCACATCTATCTATCTATCTATCTATCTATCTATCTATCTATCTATCTAAATGTCAGCTCGATCACTGATATTGAGCGCTTTCAAATAAGTACCACGCTTATATAATATATAAATAATATAATATACATAACAAATTGCATATATATATATATTGATATCTATAATTATATATATACACTTTTCACATATATATGTGTGTGTGTGTTTGTGTGTGCCAGGATTTTCTTCATATGTATAAAGATTTTTATCTTTGGACATCTGACTCCAACTTAATCATTCTATCTTTCTATAAATACATTATTATATAAAAATTTATATCACTGTCATAAAATCTCTCTTTTAATTTACCATTGATATTTGCACAAGGTCTAGTGGGATATGATGTTACTATAAAACAACCATGTATCCACCCACAGTTGGTTCGAATCTCACTAAGTACCTCTTTCTGCTGTGCCTTGTATTGAGAGAGTTAAGTTTCGAGCTTCATGGTGAACATATTTGATGTAATGAAAAACCAGCCTTCGGAAAACCAAGGCTTTTAGTGGGAAAATCGATAACTAGCAATGGAGATCAGAAAATAAAATAACATCTTGCTCACCGTATTCAACAGAAGAGTTAACGTGGCAGAATGATATGCCGGTGCCTTCTTCTTGTCATTCATTCTCTGTTTTTAATTTAATTTAATTTTTATATTTTTTTCGTGTGGAAAGCATTAACTGAATATCTAGAGTGGAAAGGCAATTTCAATTCAAAATCAGTTATGAGCTCTTCAGAAGAGAAAGGACAAATGGAAACATTTATGCTAATTCTGTATAAATCAAAAAAAGAATACGGTGTTTATGATCTGCTCACAGACGTTTCACAGTTCTGACATCAGTCGGCTCATAAATCTGATGGGTGAGTTGATAATGTTTCCCAAGTTTTGGTCGACTAAGTCAAGTCATCTAATTTCGTCTGTTTTTTGTTTTTTTTGTTTGTTTGTTTTTTATTCCTTCTATTCAACTCTGTCACTGCCTCTTTATTTATTTTAATATATCATTCCCTCAGAGTAGATTCTAAATAAAATTGTGGATACAGAAAAGAATTTGATTTATCTGTACATATCGATCTCTTTTATTCCCATTAAATATTTGTAATTTTCAATTAGATAAATTCAATTTGCAAAAACTACATTTCACAAGTTTTCATATATGTAAACACCAGCAGTATAGCCCGGCGTTACTCGGGTGTAATGAAAGCTTTAAAACTAATCCATGGTCCTTTTTTTTATTATCGATTTTCGATATTTATCGGGGGTATCTCGACACAAAACCTAGCTAAGAACACTCTCAGACGCTTATAGTGCAACTGTGTAAATTTTCAAGAAAATCGGTTCAGCCGTTTCGGAGTCTATAGGTAACGGACACACATACACACACACACAGAGAAAAAGTTACATTTATAAATAAGTTTAGATTTATATTAGATTTAGATTAAATAGATTCAGGAGTACATTTTAAATACCCAAACATTTAAAATCTAATACTAATGAAAAACTGTTTTTTTTTTCTCCTCCCGCAATTGTGGACTTATTCAGTCTTCATCCTTTCCTGTTAACTTCTTCATGTGCCGTGTTCTTTCAGGCCGTAGACCATCGTGGGTTTCCACTTGTCCCTCTTCCTTGTCGCTCTCAATGTTTTCCCTCTTGGTATGTCTTCCAAACCATGCTCAGCCATCCATTTGCTGAAGGCTATCAATTATGTCTCGAACTACTTTCCCCTGTCTCTCTTTCCTTCTTTCCGTCCCGTGAATATTCATTTCTCCAGGCCCTCCTTCTTCATTACGTATCCCAGGAACCTCATCTTTCTCTTCCTGATGTTAAGTATGGGTTTTCTCCTCGTTTACATCCTCCCCAACACCTCATCGTTGCTCAGTCCATGGTGTCCTCAACATCCTCCTGTAGAACCACATTTCTGCTGCCACAAGCCTCTCCTTCGTCCTTGACGATCTCGTCTAACATTCACTTCCATACAAAAAAACAGATATCACATAGCAACCTAGCACTCTTTTCTTTGTTCTCAATGAGATGTTCTTGTCTCTCAGTTTCCAAGATTAAAGACCAAAAGTGGTTTTTAAACGAAAATTATTTTAATATTCTTTTCAGAACCGTAAAAGATTTCGGTTAAAAATCTGTTTTTTGTCTTTTTGTTTTTTTTTGTTTTTTTGTTTTTGTTGTTGTTGTTTTGTTTTCTTCTGTTGTCAATGATGAAGCATAAATTTGCACGGAAATTTTGAGCATTTTCACTGTAAAAAATCATTTTGAGTAGAAAATTCTTGCAAAAATCAAATATCGTCGTAAATTTTAGAATTTATTAAAAAATAATTGGCATTATTTTTAAATCTTTATTTTTTTTTTAGAAAATGTTTAGAAAAATATTTTTGTTACTTCATCATTTATTTAATTTCATGAAATTTCCGATAAATTTTTTTTGGTTTTGTTGTTTTTATCGCTTATAAATTTTATAAATAAAATATATTACGAACGCTACTGTCTTAAGTAAAATTTAAACCGATAAAAAATGAGTTTTTACGAGAATTGTATTCCTTTTGTTTTTAACTTTAATTATAATCAATTATAAACGTTTAAATCTTTTAAAAATCTGTAATAGATTGTAGCGGTCAAAACATGGTTATTAAATTAAAACTGTATTTAAAATTGAAAATCTCACTGAAGGAAGGTTGGGTCATTGTGTTGGACTCTGAAGTTTTTCCCGCCTGAGTTCATCCAGCCCATCTACAAATCAGCCATCAGACTATGCTGTCAGGCGCCTCTGCTATTCATCTCAGTGTTCTCGATGGGCTCCAAAGAAGAATCTGTACTGTGATCGGTCTCGACCTGGTAGCTCAGCTCCAGTTACTTTCTCACCGGTCGGACGTGGCTTCCGTCTGTCTTTTCTACAAATATTTTCATGGCTTCTACTCCGGCGGGCTTAGATCACTGACGCCCCATCCACAAGAATTTACTCAAGCAACCAGACTGGCAACAAGGTCCCACCCTTTTACAGTTAAATCAACTAAATACAGCCTCCACCTTTCTCGCACTTCCCGTCTGTGGAACTCCCTTTAATGACGGCTACAATCTCCAAGAATTTAAATGCAACGTCAATTCCCATCTCTTGTCTACTTGACCCCAGTTCTTCTCTCGTCCTTTCCCCATCACCGCGTGGGTCTTGTTCACTTCCTTTCTCACTCTACACTCGCAACTGTCTTCGCACTGGTATTCCCATCCTTCTCTTGTCCTTTCTCCGACACCCCTTCTAACTGGTTCGTCTTTATCTTCGCTCTTCTCCTGCTTAAACTTTCACACTTCTCTTATGTAGCCCCCTGCGCACTAATGGCGGTATCGCCTTGCTTGGGGTGAAACGATTAAAAAAAATTCAACGACCCCACATTTGTATTTTCAAGAGAATTTTTAATTTTGTGAGTGTATGTATAAACATTTCAATTTTTGTAAACATGGTTGTCCATACACAACAGTATGCGAAAATAAGAGTAAGACAAGGATGTGTCTTTTCACCGGATCTATTCAACTTGTAGAGCGAGACTATTTTGAAGAGCCTAAATTTTATACCAGTATTTGTCATCGGAAGCCACAATTTGAACAACAAAAACTACATAGATGATACGGTGCTGATAGCAGACACGGAAATGATACTACAAGACCTTCTACAGATGGTAGGTGAAGAGAGTGACAAGAAAGGACTACTAATAAACTGCAAGAAAACCGAATGCATGGTCATCAGCAAAAAGAGCAGCCCAAAATGCAAAATACAGATAGGGGAGACATAAATCAAGCAGGTACAAAAATTTAAATACCTGCAAAGTGTTCTAACAGAAGACGGAAAGTGCAACACGGAAGGCGAATTGGCATGGCGAATGACGCGTTCCAGAAGCTGAGTAAAGTATTAAGAAACAGGAAAATTTCGCTAGAAACAAAGAAGAGAGTACTAGATTGCTATGTGATGTCAGTTCTTCAATATGACAGTGAATGCTGGACAATATCATCAAAGATGAAGGAAAAACTGGAAGCATCTGAAATGTGGTTCTACAGAAGGATGCTACGGAGTGCCTGATACTAATAGGCCAGATAGAGGGAAAAGGAGACAGGAAAGCAGCGGATAACATATTTAAAGGGCCTGGGCAGGTGGTTGACGGAACGGGGGTTGACAGGAGTAACGGGAGCAAACATACTAGGAGCCACAAGAACGGGGTTGTGTGGTGTTACAGGAGAAAGCGTGCTAATAGCCACCAGGGATAGGGAGACGTGGAAAGCCATAATCGCCTAGGTCCTGAAAGGACAAGGCACATAGAAAAAGAAAAAAGAACGATAGTAAATTTAATATTTATTGATAAATTTCTAACATTTTCTCAATAAGCGTCTTTGTAAGTAAAACTACAATTTCAAAGAACTTGAAAATCCATAATATATTCAGTCAGTCAAGTGCCATACGTGATACACGCTTAGGAAATCATGTCTCGAAAGACGGATTAATACTTTTTCCAAGGGTCATCATCATCATCATCATCATCCGTTACACCCAGGGCAGCAACAAAGCTTCTCCATCTCTGCCTATCTTGTGCCAGACTAGTCAATGAACCCCAAGCTTTCATCTCATTCTCCACCGTACTTCTCCATGTCGTTCTTGGTCTTCCCCTCTTTTTTTTTTTTTTTTTTTGCCATCTGTTGTCCAATGCAGTGCTGTTCTTGTGATTGACTGTGGATCTTTCCAGAGCACATGCCCAATCCATCTCTACCGCCTTCTTGTAATGATGGTGCCCATGTTCTCTTGCTTGCATCTCTTCAACAGTTCTTCATTGGAGATCTCTGGCCAAAACATTCTCAGTATTCATCGGAGGTATATGGTGTGAAAGTTGGCGAGATCCGCCTTAGTCATTCTCCAGCACTCAGATCCATAGAGGAGAGTAGATTTCTCGTTTTAACCGATATAAACTGCAGTACAACGCATAATAACGTATTAGTCAGTTAAGTGCCATACGTGATACACGTTGGGCGATCATGTCCCGAAAGAGACATGACTGACTGGGCAGAAGATTATCCCGCAGTAGGTTGCCATTTCTTTCTGCGGTAGACTGGTTGCCGACCAAAGCTATAGACCTCAATCTGTCCTGTTATTTAACCCATAACTGGAGGGAAGAGACGGATTAATACCTTTCCCAAAGGTATTTGCGCGTAAGTTAATGCTAGGAATTCAACTAGAATTCGAACTCGGCTCACCGATTTCTCGTTCCAAGCCGACATCCACAACTTTTTAAAATTTGCTCGGTAGTAAATAAAATATATATTTAAAAAATGCATTTACGTTATATTTGTCATCTAATTTTAATTCAGTTAAGTTCTTACTTAAATTTCCTAACCATCAAGTTTCAAAATAAATACCCATCATAATTGCTTTTCTGTGATATTTAAACTAAACGTAAGTAATATTTGTTTCAATTCAGATTAATTAAACTTTAAATCAGCCAATGTTGGATGTGCGATGTGGTGCAGTGGTTATCGGCTCCAAACGAGAAATCGGTGGAGCCGAGTTCGAATTCCAGTTGTATTCCATGCATTCACTTACGCGCAAATTCTCTTGGAGAAACAGCCTACCGCGGAAAGCAATAACAACCTACTGCGGGCTAATCTTTTGCCCAGTCAGTCATGTCTCTTTCGAGATATGATCGTCCAAACGTGTATTACGAATGACACTTAACTGACTGAATGTTCATCAAATGACGTTTCAGAAAAGTATATTTTATCTTAAGAAATTTTCATTAAAGCATGTTGTGTAACGTATTTGTCAATAGGATGAATTTATAGGTTTTGCTTGGAGTAGATAGACTAAACTATCGCCCGGTTCACACTCCACCCACGTCTATTGAACGGGTGAAGAGGCTCATCCCTTGTTTCCTGCTTAGGATGCGGTTTCCGGTTTTCTCTTTTCCAATCTTTCCACTCTTTTCCTTATTTTTTTTTTTTCAATTGGAGTAGATAGACTAAACTATCGCCCGGTCCACACTCCACCCACGTCTATTGAACAGGTGAAGAGGCTCATCCCTTGTTTCCTGCTTAGGATGCGGTTTCCGGTTTTCTCTTTTCCAATCTTTTTACTCTTACGTAGCCCTCTGCGCATCAGTGGCGTTATCGCCTTGCTTGAGGTGATATGATTAAAATTAAAAAAAAATTAGCAAAAGTATTCTAAATAATTTCAGTTTGGGTTGAATTAAAGCAAAGTATTTTGCTTATAGGAAATATTTAATTTACTCTATTGGCTTGTAATTAAAGTTAAACTAAATGGTTCAAGAATTTTTTTTTAATGCATTTAAATCTTAAAGATCACTTTTGGATGTATCTGTATTTAGATATCGCTTTTCTTGGAATAAAACCAGTTTTTTTTAATCTTTTTTATTTTTATCTTTTTTATTTTTCGTGCCAACAACGATCGATGAGTTTTCATTTTTATTTTAATCTTGCCCCTCCCCTTTTTCAAGAAATCATTTCTCCTCACTGTCCTTGTCTTAGGGTGTTAGAAAATTCATAGAAAAAAAGTCACACTGTTGAAGAAAAAAACATCCTAAATTCTGACTGCAGAAGGTTTGGGATGATAATGTATCTTTTGTTTATTTTTGGTTTCTCCCTTATTTCATTCCTTTTGTCTTTCGATTCCTTATCTTTTTTGTTCATTCTATTTACTCTTTTTTTTTTTTTCACTGACTTTAACGCACATTTCATTTGCTCAAAGCTTATTTTGGTCTGCCTTCCATCTATTGGCTTTCCATTCATCCTTCACTTTTCATTCCTTTCTTTCTTTCCTTCTTATCTACTCAACATTTTATTTCATACCTTCTTTCTTTCTTCAAATGTTATTTTCTGTCAACTTGAATATTCTTTCCTTCTTCCTTTCTTTCATTATCTCATCTCTGATCATCTTTCAACTTCTTTCTTTCTTTCTTTCTTTCTTTCTACCAACTATGGCCGATGCTTCTTTCTTTCTTTTTTCTTTTATCTCCGAACCTGTTTTTCTTTCTTTCTTTCTTTCTTTCTTTCTTTCTTTCTTTCTTTCTTTCATTGAAACGTGAAATTTTTCTTTCTTTTTTCTTTCTTTCTTTCTTTCTTTCTTTCTACCACTTATATCTGATCCTTTTTCCGTTTCTTTCTTTCTTTTTTTCTTTCGTACCCGATCCTGTTTTTCTTTCTTTCTTTCTTTTATCCCCGATCATGTTAACTTTTTCATTATTTTAACCGGTTTTTGACAATTATTGTTTTTGTGTAAAATTATAATACATAGTTTTGTGAAATATATATATATATATATATATATATATATATATATATATATGATAGTATAAGTAAAGAACAGGTTGTAAAAGTGTCTTTAATCTAAGATGTTTCACTTTAGATTCTTCAAAGATTTGTTTACAAGACACGATTTTAAATTTTAAATTTTTTAATTTTTTTAAAAAACAAACTAAGAGACAGTAAATTGAAATATTGATTGAGGCTTGATTTCATTGGTCAGATATGTGTTACGTGTAATAAAATAGCAGATGTTCAGTTTAAATGTAGGAGCTCTTGCCTGGTTACATGTACATGTGCCACGTGTAATGAAAGCAATCGTTGTTTAATTTACACGTAAGTGTGTGTAAATGTATGTTTAAAAGTATGTGCGAAATAATGTATGTATCAATTGTATTTAAACGATCAACTATTTTTTTATTAATATGTCTATGAGAAAATCATGGTTGGTTGGTTGTTTTTGTTTTATGGCATATCAAGGATGGCGGGTCATTTATTTGCCAACTAAATTTTATTTATTTATTGCTGGTAATACCTTTTTCTTTCAAAAGAATTCATCGTTGTTTTTATATAAGTTTTTGTATCTAGTAATACTCTTTCTTTTCGAGTATCAAGATTCATTAGGATTTTTTTTTAAGGGGCAGGGTCCCCAAGTCCTAACCTGTTATTTAATCCATAACTGGAGGGAAGGGACGGATTAATACCTTTCCCAAGGGTACCAGTGCTTAAGTGAATGCAGGGTATTCAACTGGTATTCGAACTCGGCTCACCGATTTCTCTTCCTAAGCCGATATCCACTGTACCACAACGCACATCCGTCATTAAACGCTTACAGCACCTGGTATTCCCAAGTGCTCACCCATCTAAGTACTGACTAGGCTCAACGTTGCTTAACTTCGGTGATCGAGCGAGAACCGGTGTATTCAACGTGATATGGCCGTAAAGCCTTGGCTAAATGTAAAAGTGTGCGTGTTTATCAATCGGTAACGTTAGTATGTGTGTGAATAATAAAACGAAATATATTTTCGTTTAAAATCGTAACTAAATAATGTATACAGTTATCAAGCGAAAAGTTTTTGTACATAAATAAATAAGTAAAATTTGAAAGAAATAACTTATTTCCGGTTGGAAACTTTCAATCCAATAATATGTACTAAACTACTAATATAATACAAACTATAAACTCACATACACAGATATACTCAAACACACTTACAGGTACACACACGCGCACGCGCGCACACACACACACACACACACACACACACACACACACACACACACAACCTACATTTAACGACAGCAGTAAAAGCGAAGGATGACCATTCGTGGAAAGGCACGGTCCACGGGACTGACGTGAAAACAAGCTCTCCTACCATTCTAAAGATGAGATTTTGATCTCGAAATATTAATGAATAATAAATAGGTAATACCCAACACCTACTTTACCTTCCTTCATTATAATAAACCCATTGTGATAACCTTCTAATTCATAAACCTTATATCCACAATGCTTCAAGCAAATTACGAAACTCTTCTAAGCTACTAATATTTATGTATTATTTGATATATTGCGATATTGAATTTCAATACCTGCTTTATTTCAGTATACCGGACATTTCAATACCTGCTTTATTTCAGTATACCGGATATTTCAATACCTGCTTTATTTCAGTATACCGGACATTTAGTTGACATTTTGGGTTTGTCTTTTTGATGATGTCATGCATTCAGTTTTCATGAAGTTTATGTTTAGTCCTTTCTTCTCGCTTTCTATTGTTACCTTCTATAGGAAGTCTTGTATTTTCCTTATCAGCACTGTGTCATCTGCGTATCTTATATTATTGAGATTATGGCCGCCAATGACAAATCCTGGTAGGACTTCTAGTTCTCTCAGAATTGTTTCGCTGTACAGGTTGAATAGATCCGGTGAGAAGACACTTTGTTATCTTACAACCCTTTCTATTTTCTATATCTTGTGAATTCATTTCCTGTCCGTATGCAGGCGATTTGCTGCCAGTATAAGTTCTTGATCATCGGTCTAAATTCTTCAATTTTTCTTCACTTTGACGGGGAAATATTTTAAGCAATTCATCTCCTTGTACATTAGATAATTGAGTTTCTTTCCTATTTCTTATTAAAATCCTGTTCTCGATTAATGATGCTCAAAATTCAGTTAAGCGGCATCATTGCTATAAAGAAAAATAATTGGAATAGAGTCTCCTTGAAGATTTATTAATGTTACTGAGCCGATAGCATGGGAAAAACGAGAAATGCCAATAGTTAAGTGTTGATTATTTCGTCACTGATCCATATAATAGCCGAGACTGACTTATTACCATTTCCGGTTATCTCTGTTGCGTTCTCGTTCTAATCTCGTAGACAATCTTGTCGATTGGCGGCTTCTTCTGTATCGAACAGAAGTACAATTTGTTCACTCTGTCCGCGTTGCTGATTGGGGAAATTCTAAGATTCATACGCAAGATGAATAAGGGTATGTGTCAGATAATAAATAAAACTGGAAGTGAAAAGACAGGAGATTGGGTGATAATTTCCCGCTTTTAATTCATAATGTGCCAGCATTACGAATTAAAAGCGAGAAATTATCACCCAATCTCTATCCCTGTTGCTAGGCACATTTTCTATCTTTCTGCTCGGTGTTTGACACTTATAGACGATTTTATTCTCATGTCATGAATGCTGAAAAGCCATAAACAATATTAATACAATTTCTGGAATCATTGCCATCAAATATTTTACCCTTTAATCAGCGTAATCTATAATATTTTCCTGCATGTATGGCAATTTCGTTTTTATTCACTAACATCCGTATGCCGTATCTACCAATCCATCGACACCGGTCTTCTATATTTAATTTTATTCTGTTCCTGATTGTATATCCGATTATTACGTTTTCCTTACCTAGAATCAGTGTGATGTATCTATTTGGTCATCGGCTTTCAATATTTTTATTATGCTTGACTGTATATGCGATCATTATGGTTTTCTTACCAAGGACCAGGATGTTGTCTACATTTAATCATCGGCTATTCTCAGCAATATTTTTATAATGCTTGTTTATATATCCGATCATTATGCTTTCCTACCATGGATCAAGATGCGGTCTCTGTCTGGTCATCGGCCTATCCTCCTCTGTATTTTCATTATGCTTGTTCGTATATCCAATCATTATGTTTTCCTTACCAAGTATAAGGGTGATGTCTCAGTCTGGTCATCGAAATTTGTCATATATATTTTTATTCTGCTAATTTGTATAACTGATCATTATGCTTTTCATACCAAGAATCAAGATGTTGTCTATCTGGTCATCGGCATTTCCCATCGATATATTATTGTGCTTGTTTGTATATCCGATCATTATACTTTTCTTGCCAAAGTTCAGGATGTTATCTTTGTCTGGTTATCGGCATTTCGCCTCTATATTTTTTATGCTTGTTAGTATATCCGATCATTATGCTTTTCTTACAAAGGATCAAGATGTTGTTTCTGTTTGGTCATCAGACTATCTACGATATTTTTATTATGCTTGTTTGTATATTCGTTCTTTATGCTTTTCTTACCAATAATGAGGATGTTATCTCTGTCTATTCAAATGACTATTTACGATATTTTTATTGTGCTTGTTTGTATATCTGATCATTATGCGTTTTTTACAAAGGATACAGACGTTGCCTCTGTCTGGTCATCACACTATCTATGATATTTTTATTATGCTTGTTTGTATATCTGATCATTATGCGTTTGTTTACAAAGGATAAAGATGTTACCTCTGTCTGGTCATCACACAATATACGATATTTTTATTATGCTTGTTTGTATATCCGCTCTTTATGCTTTTCTTACCAAGAATGAGGATGTTGTCTCTGTCTATTCAAATAACTATTTACAATATTTTTATTATGCTTGTTTGTATATCTGATCATTATGCGTCTTTTACAAAGGATAAAGATGTTACCTCTGTCTGGTCATCACACAATCTACGATATTTTTATTATGCTTGTTTGTATATCCGCTCTTTATGCTTTTCTTACCAATAATGAGGATGTTGTCTCTGTCTATTCAAATAACTATTTACAATATTTTTATTATGCTTGTTTGTATATCTGATCATTATGCGTCTTTTACAAAGGATAAAGATGTTGCCTCTGTCTGGTCATCACACTATCTACGATATTTTTATTATGCTTGTTTGTATATCCGCTCTTTATGCTTTTCTTACCAAGAATGAGGATGTTGTCTCTGTCTATTCAAATAACTATTTACAATATTTTTATTATGCTTGTTTGTATATCTGATCATTATGCGTCTTTTACAAAGGATAAAGATGTTACCTCTGTCTGGTCATCACACAATCTACGATATTTTTATTATGCTTGTTTGTATATCCGCTCTTTATGCGTTTCTTACCAATAATGAGGATGTTATCTCTGTCTATTCAAATAACTATTTACAATATTTTTATTATGCTTGTTTGTATATCCGATCATTATGTTTTTCTTACCAAGGATTCGGATGTTTTCCCTCTCTGGTCATCGTGCTTTCCACTATATTTTTATTATGCTTATTTCTATATACGATCATTTTGCTTTTCTTACTATGTTCAGGATATTGTCTCTGTCTAGTCATCGGCCTTTCCCATTGACATTTTTATTATGCCTATTTGAATATCCAATCTGTATACTTTTCTTGCCAGGGATCAGGGTGTTGTCTCTGTCTGTTCATTTGCATTAAGCATGTATTTTTTCTTATAATTGTTTGTATTTTTGATCATTATAGTTTTTTTCACCAAGCATCAAGGTGTTGTCTTCGGTCACCGGCTTTTCCCATTCATATTTTTACTAGCAGTATAGCCCGGCGTTGCTCGGGTGTAATGAAAGCTTTAAAACTAATCCATGGTCCTGGAGATCAGACCCAGTCTAAAGAATATTTCTGTGAAGTTTGGTGAGAATAGGATCAAAATTGTGAATTTGTATAAAGGGCGTACAGACAGATAAACAAACAAGCACAAAAACATCTTGCATTTTACATATATACTAGCAGTATAACCCGGCGTTGCTCAGGTGTAATGAAAACTTTAAAACTAATCTATGGTCCTGGAGGTCACACTCTTTGGACGTTGGCACGAAAGACTAAAAGCAATAGTTGTTTCCAGTTAAAGCGAAACCGTAGAATGAAAGAAAAATAAATGGATGTAAGTGAAATTTTGATTTCCTGGTATCGATATCAAATAAGTTTTTTCGTCGTAAACTGAAATTTGAAGGCTAAATAAGTCCTCTGAGTAAATGGTATCATGGCTGAAACTAAGAACTACAATTATACCTACTTAGAGCCAAACCGGAAGCAAAAAGTAAAATAAAAGGGATGAAAAAAATACAGATATACAGGAATATAAACAGACACACACAAAAACATCTTGCCTTTTATACATATATATTATTGATTTTCTGCACTAAGAACTGCAACCTTGAAACCTCTGAATATCGTTTCTTATGTCTTTGTCTATGAGTGAATTAAATTTCATTAAAATCGGACCACTCCTTCTATAACCCGATTTTTTCGATTATCGATTTTCGACATTTATCGGGGGTACCTCGACACAAAACATAGCTAAGAACACTCGCAGACGCTTATAGTACAACTGTATAAATTTTCAAGAAAACCAGTTCAGCTATTTCGGAGTCTATAGGTAACGGACACACACGCACAAAGTTCCATTTATAAATAAGTTTAGATATTATCAATTTTCTGCACTATTGTAAGAACTGCAAGCTAGAAACTTATGAATAAAGTTTCTTATGTCTTTGTCTATGAGTGTATCAAATTTCATTAAAATCGGACCACTTCTTCTATAACCCTATTTTTTCGATTATCGATTTTCGATATTTATCGGGGGTACCTCGACAGAAAACCTAGCTAAAAACACTCGCAGTCGCTTATAGTACAACTGTGTAAATTTTCAAGAAAATCGGTTCAGCCTTTCGGAGTCTATAGGTAATGGACACACACACACAGACACACACAGACACACACACACACACACACACACACACACACACACACAGACAAAGTTCCATTTATGAATAAGTTTAGATTATGCTTTTTTTTTTTTTTAATCATATCACCCCAAGCAAGGCGAAAACGCCACTGATGCGCAGGGGGCTACGTAAGAGTGAAAAGATTGGAAAAGAGAAAAGCCGGAAACCACAACCTAAACAGGAAACAAGGGATGAGTTTAATAGACGTGGGTGGGGTGTGAACCGGGCGATAGTTTAGACTATCTACTCCAATTGAAAAAAAAATAATAAAAAAAACAGTGTGAAAAGATTGGAGAAGAGAAAAACCGGAAACCACAACCTGAACACTAAAGAAGGGATAAGCCTCTTCACCAGTTTCAGGATGTTCTCTTTGCCTGGTCATCGGCCTTGCCAATCTATATTTTTATTATACTTGTTTCTATATTCGATCATTTTGCTTTTCTTAACAAGTTTCAGGATGTTTTCTCTTTCTGGTCATCGGGCTTTCCACTATATTTTTATAATGTTTGTTTGTATATCCGATCATTATACTTTTCTTACCAAGGATCAAGATGTTGTCTCTACCTGGTCATCAGCCTTTCCCATCTATATTTTTATTATGGTTGGATTTATATCCGATCATTATGCCTTTCTTACCGAGAATAAGGATGCTTTCTCTTCTTCGTCATCTGCATTTTCTTGCTATACTTTTATAATATTTGTTTGTATATCCAACTATTACGTCTTTCTCATCTGCAAGATATGATGCACTTCAGCTGAAAAGAAATTGTGTATGGTGAAACTGAAGGTGGACATTTCGAAATGATAATATATATTTAATATTGTCAATAAAGGTAACAATCAACCATTATTATTAACCAAACCCAATTTTTATTTATTTTATGCTAAAATAATGTATATGCTGAACCCGTTATATATATATATGTATCCGCTATTAAAATAGAATGGTTCTTTTGTTAATACTGCACAATAGCATGTGCATCAAATGAATTTATAAATATTTAATAATTACCTATATAGCAGTTTCATCAATGAAAGAATGAAGAAAATTTAGGCTGATCCGGATGAGTTCATCTTTGCTTCATTGCCTTGTAAAATTTTGCAAAGTAATAATAGCAAAAAACATTCTATTTTCATTTAGAATTATCCACTTGGCAATAGATACTAAAAATAGTATGAAATGCATCAGACCTAATAATTATAGCCGGTAGTATGTATATATGTATAATATATATATATGAAATGATTTGTTTGAACATTATTTTTTATCGATACTCGTATTTAAGTAGATATTCTGTTTTTAATTAAACAGTATTATATATTTATATCTACTGGTCTCATTATTTACGATAAATTTTTATTACAAAAATGTGTGTCATTCGGCAGGATTCGAACCTGCGACCCCTATCCACATAGGAGAAGCTACAACATCTTAAACCTCTCGACCACGGATGACCATTAGTCTAAAAGATTTTTTAATCAAGCCTATATGACACAGTTTTCGATTTATCGCAATAACCATATCTGCTCTGCAATGTATCGTAATGTCAAACAAATGTAAACACGGATATTAACGAAAATTAACGAAACTTGGTTATAAACAACCGACAATTTGAAATGATTTGTTTGAACATTATTTTTTATCGATACTAGTATTTAGGCAGATATTCTGTTTTTAATTAAACAGTATTATATATTTATATCTACTGGCCCGATTAATTACGATAAATAACACACATTTTCGTAATAAAATTTATTATATGAGTATCAATAAAAAATAATGTTCAAACAAATCATTTCAAATTGTCGGTTGTTTATAACCAAGTTTCGTTTATATATATATATATATATATAGAGAGAGAGAGAGAGAGAGAGAGTGAGAGAGAGAGAGAGAGTGTAGAGTTGTGTTTGCAGATTATTGTTCTTCGTTGCTTTTTGCATACTTTTCATCTAATTGTTTTAAATTAGAAGGTTCAAGTTATGATTTCTTCGCAAACCAAATTCGTACGAAACATGTTTAGTTGTTCTTTTGACAAAAAAATAAATTTTATTATAATAGGGGGAAAGGTATATATGAATTCATAACGAAAAATCCACAAATTACATTATTGTGCGTGCGGTATAGTTTGACAAAGTTTTCGCTAGAAACAAAGAAGAAAGTACGAGATTGCTATGTGATGTCTGTTCACTATGGCAATGAATGCAGGACAATCTCCTGAATGATGATGGAGATACTTGAAGCAACCGAAATATGGTTCTATAGTGGTATGATCAGGATGCCATTGAGCGAACATGTGAGCAACGACGAGAATTTGGAGGGGATGGAAACGAAAAAGAAACTAATACTTAACATCAGGAAAAGACAGCTGAAGTTCCTGGGAAATGTAATGAGGAAGGAGAGCTTAGAGAATCTGATACTCACAGGTCAGATAAAGGAGGAAAAGAGACAGGGGAAAGCAACACGTTACGTACTTGATCGTCTTCAGCAGATGGATGGCAGAGCGCGTTTTGGGTGGTGTAGCAGGAGAAAGTTTGCTAAGAGCCACTAGGGATAGGGAAATGTGGGAGGCCATGATTGCTTACGTCCTGAAAGAACATGGCACATATAAGAAAAAGATCAGTACGATTACCATTTGTACAATTACGCTTTGTTTATCTCGCTTGTACATATTCGTTAATTAACTGTGATGAGAATACATTTAAAATGAGAAATAATTTGCATGAAGGAACCTAGTAGTCTATAAGTTATGCGAACTGTTCAAATTATATTGAAACTGAAGAATATTAATTTACGTTATATGTGCGTTGTAGGTTCAGAACGAGAAATCGGGGAGCCGAGTACGAATCCAGTTGAATTCCTTGCAGACACTTACGCGCAAATACCCTTGGGAAAGGTATTAATCCGTCTCTTCCCTCCAGTTATGGCTTAAATAACAGGACAGATTGGGTTCTATAGCCTTGGTCGGCAACCAGTCTACCGCAGAAAGCAATGGCAACCTACTGCGGGATAATCTTCTGCCCAGTCAGTCATGTCTCTTTCGAAACATGATCGCCCAAGCGTGTATTACGTATGGCACTTAACTGACTGAATCAAAGAATGGTTTTAGAGAAGCATTAATCGAACCTGATTGCGATTATCTATTTAAGAACATATGTATTCAGTCAGTTAAATGTCATACGTGATACATGCTTGAGGGATTATGTCTCGAAAGTGACATGACTGACTGGGTAGATGATTATCCCACCGTAGGTATGGCACTTAACTGACTGACAGTGGGGTAGTGAGTTCGATCCTCACTGGGTACTCCGTTGTTTTGACTTTGTGCTACTTCTAAGCTTAAAACATGGACTACCGTACGTTCGATCCCTGCGGGATGAAGGCATGTTCTTTACCGAATTTTCTTGAATCTACTGGACGATAGACGTAATACACTATTATTCGATTTATTTTTTGTCCTCGCTTTTTCTTTTAGATGCTTTTTTTTTCCTACGAATTTTTACTTTCCTTTTTTGTCTTCCTTCTCTCTTCCATTTTCTTTAGAAATTTTGCCTTCATTTTTTACCTTATCATTTAATTAACTTTTCCTTACTACGTACCATTTTTAGTGTATCTGTGCGATATGGTGCAGAGGATATCGGCTCGGAACGAGGACTCGGGGAACCGCGTTCGAATTCCAGTTGAATTCCTTATGCGCAAGGTCTCTTCCCACCACTTATGGGTTAAATAATAGGATAGGTTGTGTTCTATAGCCATGGCTGTCAACCAGTCTACCGCAGAAAGTAATAGCAACTTACTGCGGGATAATCATCTACCCGGTCAGTCATGTCTCGAAAGAGACATGATCGCCCAAGCGTCTATTAAGTATAGCACTCAACTGACTGTCTTTCCCTATCTTTTTCTCTTCCATGTTTCCCTACAATTTTCTCCCTTTTTGCTCTATCGTTGGCCTTTCATTTTTTCCCTACCAATTTTGCTTCAGTTTTTTTCTTTGCAATTTTTTCTTTTCTTCCTTTTCACCCTACCATTTGGCTTCTTTCTTTTCTTTTCTTTTTTTCCCTTATCGTTTCTGCTTTCCTTTTTTCCATGCCATTAGCCTTCCTTGTATATATATGTTAGTTATTTATGCTATAAACTCATTTTTACCTTTAAAAAAAATTAAGAATGGACTTGACCCCGTTGTGCTAGCGTGTCTTGATTCAATATTGTGCTTGATTCATTGTTACAAGAATCAATGGACCCTTAAAATATTTCGAGAATTCTCTTTGATAAATGTACACTGCGTTATTCGACCATAAACGTGCACACATGCTGACACACGCATACGTCTCTATCAATCATATAGACACACATACACACAAAAATACTTCAAATTTAGGTCAATATATATATATATATATATATATATATATATATATATATGAAAACGGGCAACACAACAAACAAACGAATATATTTTATTCTATAATATGTCAAGTGATTTTTTCTGTTAGACTTTTGTTGTATTAAAGCTATCATTCTGATGTCGGTGTCGTGAGGTGGATAAATATCTCACTGATTATTCTGTTGTTATCATACTGGCAGACTAATCTAATATGTTTACGAATCCATGAGCTGAAAAGATTGACTGTAAAAATGTTTAGTACAATAATAATTTGAATCTTTTTCTTCCCTAGGATCAGAGTGGTGTATCTTTTTGTATATCCCACGTTTTTCTTACCTACAAGCAGTCATGCAGTTCAGCTGAAATGAGATGAATGTCTAGGCTGAATGAAGGAAAGTGCGAAGATGTTCGATTGTAAATATATATTAAACATTATCGATAAAGATAACATTCAATCAGTAAAGTTTCATTAACCACGGATAATTTTTTATTATATGCTAAAATCGATAATTGTATAATGTATATGATGCACTCGGTACACACACACACACACATATATATATATATATATATATATGTGTGTGTGTGTGTGTGTACCGAGTGCATCATATACATTATACAATTATATATATATATATAACCTAGAGAGCCAACGAACCTACCAAGGTTTCACCAAATTGGATCTTCAGGGAAAGTTGGCTAACTTTCCCTGACGATCCAATTTGGTGAAACCTTGGTAAGTCCGTTGGCTCTCTAGGCTAGTTATTTAATTTGTTTGCTCTACTTGCGTATTGAGCGCTTTCTGTTTTAGGTTATTCGTCTCGGGTTTTTTCTTTGGGCAACGTACTTTGACTGATGTTCGGGTGCTCAGCTCGTTCTTTCTTTATTACTATTTTTGTACCTTCCGCTTATGTACTCGGAGGGTTTTTCGAAACGAGTATAACAAGTTGACATTTATATACATATATATATATATATATATATATATATATATAAGCCTATTTTAATATATATATTTCTATAAAAGTCTATTTTTATATTTCCAAAGTGTTTTGACCTAAGTTTAAAGGTTAACTATTTGCCCATAGCTGGGACACTAGCAGGTGCTACCACTCCGGGTCAGGTTCGTCGTGGGAACAACGGCAATTAAGAGGTGGTTCTATGATGCTCCTCGCAATCTCCCAATCAGGGGCCTTGTTGCTGGATGCAGTTTTCCGTCATGCCCAGAACTAACAAACGTTGAAAAGTAGAAGCACTGCATGTAGTTAGTAAAATAAAAAAAAATATTACGTCGACTTTAGTTTTAGGTTTTATTCCATTCTTTTTTTTATTTATGTTTTTACGTGTTAGTCTTTTCCGCCGTTCGAGGCCATAGTGCATTATGATACGACATCAGTCGGTCAGTTAAATGTCACACATGAGCGATCATGTCACTTTCGATTCCTGACTGACGAGGCAGAAGATTTTCCCACAGGAAGTTGCCATTTCTTTCAGCTGTAGACTGGTTCCTCTCCAAGTTTATATTACCCAGTTTATCCTGTTATTTAAGTCATAGCTGGGATGGGGGAAGACGGATTCATATCTTTACCTACATTATTTGCGCGTAAGTGACTGTAATGAACCAGACTTGAATTCGAACTCGGTTCACCCATTTCTCATTCAGAGCCATTCTCAGTTACACCACAATGCACATGAAAATACGATTTAATACTCCTAAATTATAGTTTCTTTTAATTGTTTATTTAGCGTCATTTAGTAAAATGAGATGAGTGTAATTTTCTTTTACTGAGGGTCCAAAGGTAAAACACAATGATGTTTTTTAGTAAAATATTTAAAATCTTTATGGCGTTCAAAAATTACTAAATATAAAATTGTTACATATAATTTTAATTTAAATGTCGTTATACTTTTAGAAAGTGTGTTTTATAATCTTTTGAATTCAACCTTTTTATCTAATATAAATAAGAATTAAATTTATATTCTTTATAAATGTTAGAAAAATACACAATATTAGATTAAATATACCTCGAAATTCTATTGTCAATGTGTTTTTAATATAAAAATGTCTGATTTATTTTATTTTCCACCACTGTGCGACTGTCAGTGACCCTAACTCTGTGCAAAATGGATTATTGCAAAACTGCCCTAATCTCTGAAAAATTAAGTTTCGTTTATAATATTCTGGTGCTAAATTTGTAATATTTTCAATCATTTTCCCAAAACAAGACGATAATGCCACTAAGACACAAGAAGATCAGTTAAGTGCCATACGTGATCTTGGGCGATCATGTCTTGAAAGAGACATGACTGACTGGGTAGTAGATTATTCCGCAGTAGTTTGCCATTACTTTCTGCGGTAGACTGGTTGCCAGCCAAGGCTATAGAATCCAATCGGTCCTTTTCTTTAACCCATAACTGGAGAGAAGTGACGTAATAATACTTTTCACAAGGGTATTTGCGCATAAGTGAATGCAAGGAATTCAAATGGAATTCGAACTCGGTTCCCCGATATCTGATTCCGAGCCGATATCCACTGCACCACAACGCACAACCTCAGAAGGATACTATTCTCTCAAACACTCACAATCAAACCAACCCTCATTCTCGGTACCCTTTCTATCTCCCTCCTAACATTTCCTATATCTAACCATCTTTTCCTATCACTCCCTCGACCCTATGTAACCCCCTGCGCTACAGTGGCAGTGGAATGCCTTGCTCGGGGTGAAACGATTAAAAAAAAATACTGGGAGTGAAATAGAATGAAAAAAAAAAACTTTAAAAGAAACTGGAAACCCAATCCTAAACAGGAAACAAGAGATAACAAACAGTAGACGGAGAAAAAAATTTTAAAAAGTGAAAGTTTTACAACGGGAAATATAGTAAATATATTGAATACGGAAGAAGGAGCTGAAACGCTATTAACCCGATCCACTTTCTAAAATATATATTTTTTTTTTTTTTTTTTTTTGATCGGGTCGAGACATTTTTCAGAAAAAACTAAAAACAAACACAAAACGTGAATTTTTCACCTGAGGGGAATATTTTTAAAAATCAAAGAACTACCCCTGTGAGTAAAGAATAACACATTTTTTTTATTTTATTTATTTACTTATTGTAGGTCAGAGGTCAACAAGAGAGCCCTGAAGACAAAGGATTCGCTCTAGTTACTCTATGCCTCATCCCTTTTTTGAAATGCAACTAAGCGTATGTAACGCCTGTCGCTATAATATAAACCACACCTTTCTATTTCTAAGAGGCTAGCTGACTAGCGAGAGGAACAATAAATTGAACTTCGTGCCAGGCAGGCGCCAAATGTCGAGATTTTATAAGCATACAAACGTACTGATCACAAGGCTCGATGTTTTTCAATAATCGCGTCTTTGGATTCTATACTTAGCCGGTCATAAGTGCATGCACACTGGCCTTAAAAATGGTCGCAGTAGTTGTCAAATATTTTAAGACTGTAAGAGGATGTGCGTTGTGGTGCATTGGGTATCGGCTCGGAACGAGAAATTGGGGAGCCGAGTTACGCGCAAATACCCTTGGGAAAGGTATTAATCCGTCTATTCCTTCCAGTTATGGGTTAAATAACAGGACAGATTGGGTTCTATAGCCTTGGTCTGCAACCAGTCTACCGCAGAAAGCAATGGCAACCTACTGTGGGATAATCTTCTGTCCAGTCAGTCATGTCTCTTTCAAGATATGATCGCCAAAGTGTGTATCACGTATGGCACGTAACTGACTGAAATACCCTTGGGAAAGGTTAATCCGTCTATTCCTTCCAGTTATGGGTCAAATAACGGAACAGATTGGGTTCTATAGCCTTGGTTGGCAACCAGTCTACTGCAGAAAGCAATGGCAACCTACTGTGGAATAATCTTCTGCCCAGTCAGTCATGTCTCTTTCAAGACATGATCGCCAAAGTGTGTATCAAGTATGGCACTTAACTGACTGACTACCAATTGGGATCTAATTTATGATGATATTTTTGACGGTTATTGCTGTGTTGGAAAATAGGAGAGCCATTTTGAAATCATATGCAGCTTTGAATTTTCTTTGCAAATTCACTAATTATGATGAGATTTTCTATCTGAATTAGTGGGATGAGGCGATATTATTATTTAAATTATTTATTCGAAATAATGTACTTATCTTTGTCGTCATAATTACGTTCTTCAGATTTAAATCGTTCTAGGTAAGCTTCAGAAGGATGTGCGTGGTGGTGCAGTGGATGTTGGCTCGGAATGAAAACATTGAGGCGCCAAGTTCGAATTCCAGTTGAATTCGTTGCATTCACTTACGCGCAAACAACCTTGACAATATTTTTGAAACTGTTGATAAAAAATGTTTAGGCAATTATGAGCTAGAAAGTTTTTTTTTTAATGCTTCTGGGTATCTAGTCACTTTCTTCATCAGAATAGCCTAGCAGAGAATTAACGATCCAACCATGCAGCAGATAGTACTGGGTTACATGGTAGCAATAATACTCAAGACAGAAACCTGATATAATGTCCGCTATAAAAACTGGAATTATAAAATTTTAATAAAAATCTGGTATTATGTATAGGTTTCTCGAATTTTAGTTGAATTCGCTAAATACACAAATACTTTTGGAAAAGTAATAATTGAGATGATCATTTTGGATTGTCTATTCAATGGATGTACTTTGTGGTGTAATGGATATTGACTCAGAATTAAAAATTGGAGAGTCGAGTTCAAGTTTCAGTTGAATTCATTGCATTCATTTATGCATAAATACCGTTGGGAAAAGTATTAATCCATCTTTTCTCCCTCTAGTTATGGGCTTAAATAGCAGGACAGATTGAGTTCTATAGCCTTGGTTGGCAACCAGTCTCCCATGGAAAAAAATGACAACCTACTGCGAGAAAATTTTCAGCCGACTTAGTTATGGATCTACAGAGACATGATCACACATGACAATTCACGGACTGAACCTTCAGAGAACTTCGAACTGTACTTTTTTTTCTTTTTTAATCTATAGAGAATAGATCGAACTCGTTTCGTTGTTCATGTCGAGGGAGATCCATGATTTCTATTCAGTTATTGCTATACCTATAGCTACTGAGTCCGTACTACCTACAGATGTCCTTTTGTCTAAAGTAAATAGAAAGCTATAGAGTCCAGATTGCCCTGCTTATTAAACCACAGCTGAATAAAAAAAAGTGATGAATTCAAAATAAAAGCTGCGACTGGAGCATGGTCTCGGCACGCCGACGCCACTCTCGGATCCGATAACCACTATACTACGCTAGCATGTCCGCGCATGCCCGCGCATATACACATAAATATAGTGATTTACTAAGCGAAGCTTAGATCTGGAATGAGGCTAAAACCATGGAGCACTTAATGAGGATCGAACTCACTAGTAACTGATGTAGCGAGACAAACTTGCTAACCATTACAACAAGTGGAAGTGCTCCACTGAATATATTATGTATATATGTGTGTCTAATTTGTGTGTGTGTGTGTGTGTGTATGTGTGTGTGTGTGTGTGTGTGTGTGCATATAGTTAGTGTAATGGTTAGCGACTTATTAGTCGCACAAGATATTGCCTTACCAAGTTGAAATTTAGGTCAATTTCGTTGCATTTACTTTCGTACCATTTTAAGGTAGACTGTTATTTTCCCTACATATCCACATAAACTGTGCCTCTTATTCTCTAACCCTCTACCTCGAGTGGCCCTCGACCTTTGTACAGCGTGAAAATGACTGTAAAACTACCTTTAGGGAAAATTTGAATACATTTTTCCTGCTCAGCTAGGGGTTAAATAGCGGGGTAAATTGAGTTTTTTACTCTTTGTTATCAGCCAGTCTAATATAAGAACAGTTATCAGTTTAAGATCTGAGGAAAAGTATGGCCATTTCTGCTTTGTACAAAGAGAGTCAATTATTTTAGAAAAAATTTTAATTTGCGTTAACCATATTATTCAACAGGGGAATCAATGTATTTTTACAGAACTTTTGTGGTGCACTAGATATCATCTCGGAACGAGAAATTGGTGAGCCGATTTCGAAGTTCAGTTGAATTCCTTGCATTCACTTACTCGCAAATATCATTGGGAAAGGTATTCACCCGTCTCTTTCTTCCAGATATGGCTTAAATAACAGGACAGATTGGGTTCTATAACCTTGGCTGGCAACCAGTCTACCACAAAAAGTAATGAAAACCTACTGTGGGATAATCATCTACCCAGTCAGTCATGTCTCTTTCGAGACATAATCCCTCAAGCATGTATCACGTATGGTATTTAACTGACTGAATACATATGTTCTTAAATAGATAATCGCAATCAGGTTCGATTAATGCTTCGCTGCCGTTTCTAAAACCATCCTTTGATTCAGTCAGTTAAGTTCCATACGTAATACACGCTTGGGCGATCATGTCTCGAAAGAGACATGACTGACTGGGCAGAAGATTATCCCGCAGTAGGTTGCCATTGCTTTCTGCGGTAGACTGGTTGCCGACCAAAGCTATAGAACCCAATCTGTCCTGCTATTTAACCCATTACTGGAAGGAAGAAACGGATTAATACCTTTCCCAAGGGTATTTGCGCGTAAGTGAATACAATGGCTTCAACTGGAATTCGAACTCGGCTCCCCGGTTTCTCGTTCCGAGCCGATATCTACTGTACCACAACGCGCATGTGTCCTTAATTCATGTTTGCTCAGAGGTAACCAGTAACTGCAATCAAACAGACCTTGGCATTGGGAATTGTTGATCCTCCTCTCAATGACGCTCCAGACGCCCAACGATTTAAAGCAGGAGAGCTTCTTTTACATGTGCCGTGTCCCCACAACACGTAAACAATCATAGCTTTCTTGTCATTTGTTGCTCTTAATAGATTTTGTCTTTTTGTTATTTCTCCTAAAACCTGTTCCTCTATCTATTTAGTCAAGCTCACTAAGCATTTTGTAATAATTCTGAGATGAGTAATTTTCAATAACCTTGTAATTATTTCGAACTTTTTCTCGTTTTGGTTTATATAAGTATTATAATAGACACAACGTTTCGACCAAGTACCTTCTGGTCATCATCAGGTGTCCATAGGTTGGCTGATATGGATTATCTCGTTGATTATTGCGAAATATCCTATGAAATCAATTATTGTTCTGATAATGACCAGATAGTACTTGGTCGAAACGTTGTATCTATTATAACACCGAAATCAACTAAAATGAGAAAAAATTTCGAAATAATTCCAAGATTACTCACTAAGTATGTTATGCGGCGTTTTTTACTATCTCTCATTCTTTCAATCTGTTCCGTGAGTATAATATTTTCCAAGCACACTTACCCCATTATGTACCCTAGAAATTTTATCTCTCTTCCTAAGTTTCTTTTTTTAATCGGTTTTCTCTAAAACATCGTCGTTGGTCACAGATTTGGTTTATGTTAGCCTCAGCATCATTGTGTAGAACTACATATCAGTCATATGTGATACACGCTTGGGCGATCATGTCTCGAAGGGGACATGACTGACTGGGTAAATGATTATCCCGCAGTAGGTTGCTATTAATTTCTGCGGTAGAATAGTTGCCAGCCAAGGCTATAGAACCCAATCTGTCCTATTATTTAACCCGTAGCTGGAGGGAAGAGAGGGATAAGAACCTTTCCTAAGGGTATTTGGGCGTAAGCGAATGTTAGGAATTCAACTGGAACTCGAACTCAGCTCCCCGATTTTTCGTTCCGAGCCGATATCCACTGCACCACAATGCACATCCCATATATGTTGCTTCAATCTTTTCATCTTTGAGGTGTTTGTCTAGCATTAGGCCAAGTATTACTCTTTTCTTGGTTTCTAACGAACTTTTTCTGTTTCTTCGTACTCTGATTAGTTTTTGAGGGACAGCATCTTTTTCTTCGTGTGCCCTGTTCCTTTCAGGACGTAGGCGATCATGGAATTCCACTTGGCTCTGTCTCTTATCACTCTCAGTTATCTTTCTCTTGGTATCTCTTCCAATCCTAGCGCCGTCAACCATTTGCTCAAACCTAACAAGTACGTCTCGCGCTGCTTTCTTCTGTCTCCCCTTCCATTTATCCGACCTGTGAGTATCAAGTTCTTCAGACCCTCCTTCCTCATTACGTGTTCCAGGAAACTCATCTGTCTCTTCCTGATATTTAGTATCAGTTTTCTTCTCGTTTGCATCCTTTCCAACAGCTCATCGTTGCACACGTGCTCTGTATACATAGTATACTCAACATCCTTCTGTAAAACCACATTTCTGCTGCCTCAAGCCTCTCTTTCATCTCTATTGAGATCGTCCAGTATTCACTTCCATACAGAAGGACAGATATCACGTAGCAATCCAGCACTCTTTTCTTTGTTCCTAATGAGATTTTCCTGTCTTTCAGTACTCTGGCTAGCTTCTAAAATGCGTCTTTGGCCATGCCAATGCGTGTTTGGATCTCCGTGTCGCATTTTCCGTCCTCTGTCAAAACACTTCCCAAATATTTGAATTTTTTTACTTGTTTTATTTTAGATTCTCCAACTTGCAGTCGGCATATTGATCTCCTCTTTTTGCTGATGACCATACATTCAGTTTTATTGGGGCTTATGCTTAATCTTTTCTGTAGAAGTTATAACTTCTGTATATTAGGGGTAACATGATCGTGAAAATGTTCAACCTGACATTCCCTATGCCTGCTGTGGAATAGGAAGCAGAGTGTTTAGTGGTACACGTACACACCCACCCTCTGTTTACTGCCTCGATCTGGGGCTTGACAAGAGTATCCAGTGTCTCGATGTAATTGACCCTAAGCTCTTGACGGAAAAAAATAGGGAGACACGACGTAGCACTCATTGTTTCCGATCCGTAAGACGACGGGGACTTGGTGATCGTAACAGTGGGGACTTCAGTGAAGCTGGCACACAAGCCACTTGTCATTCCTTCTGTTCGGTTTTTGATCTTAAACAACGTTCTTCTCATCTGAGAACAAAAAAATTAAGATAAATTAATACAAAACATGTCGGTCTGATTGAACGGGATACGAAAGAAAAGATGATTGAAGCCTGTGGATATGACATGGTTGGTCTTAGCTGTAAACGTTTGAAATGGCGAGACTAGAGAATATAACTCGTTTGTGGTGCAGTGGATATCGGCTCGGAATGAGAAATCGGGAAGCCGAGTTCGAATTCCAGTTGAATTCCTTTTATTCACTTACGCGCAAATACCCTTGGGAAAGGTATTAATCCGTCTCTTCTCGCTAATTATGGGTTAAATAACAAGACAGATTTGTTTCTATAGCCTTGGCTAGCAACCATTCTACCACGGAAAGTAATGGCAACCTACTGCGGGATAATTTTCTGCCCTGTCAGTCATGTCTCGAAAGAGACATGATCGCCTAAACGTGTATCACGTATGGCACTTAACTGACTGACTGAACTCGTCAAAACATTTAAGATGGAAATAGCGATAGATTAGCATGAGGCTTGCAACATTGCCTCTGCGGGTAATGGACTGTTGTTTGGGAAGTAATGCATCGCCTAAAATCTGCGTATTTTTTTTCTTTTTTTTTTGTAACTCTATCGAGGCTGGAAATTGAAGATTGGATAACTTTACCTCAGATATGGCAGTAATTTTCGATTTTTGAACTGACGTGATTCTTTTGTCTATATTTCTGAGATGAGGTAGTATTTACATTATTGACATTATTCGGACTATTGTCCTCATCTTTGCTGTATTCTTCAGTTGCTACGCTCTACTCACATACAACAGAGTCTCTACACAAAAAGGGATGGAGATGATACACTCCAGTGATCATAATAAGTGATTCTGTTCGAAATTCCTAGTACCTGAAGAAGACCAGAGAGTACAACGGCCGAAACGTTGTACAATTGGCAACAAAGATGCGGACAATAATCCGAATAATGTAAACACTGATCGGCTTTTGTTTGATAGTTTACTTCTTCTATACTGTTGTCGAGATCAAAAATTTTTGTCTTTGTTAACGATTCTCACCACGTGCTTGTATAATTCATTTGATTTTCAGATGTATATAACAGGAGCCGCGCATTATAGATCGAGTATTTATTTTTCTAGCAGGTCTTAGTATGAGAGCTATGTTCTTTCTTTTGTTTATTTTTTTAAGACTATATAAAACTTTATTTTATAAAGACAATAGTTTCTTCCCTCGCACTTCTCATTTATGGAACACTCTTTTGGCTTCGTTTTCCAGTCAACTGTGATCTTTAAAAATTTAAACAAGATGCCAATAGTTATCTTCTGTCTTAATTCCTGTTCTTTATTGTTCTCTCTCTTTCATTTATTTTTTTTCTCATATTCTCCCACACTCAGTAACTTAGTGACTTTGTCTTGCTTGTGGGAAATGATTAAAAAAAACAAAAAAGCAAAAGAACGTTTACCTTTTTATTTTACTTCGTAGTACAATATGGGAGATTTACAAGATTAAGTATTTGCCTTCACTGGAGCCACATTTTTTTTATTATTATAAATGATCATTGTTGTTCCTTTTCCAAACCATCACCCGGTTCACACTCCACCCATGTCTATTGAACAGGTGTAGAGGCTCATCCCTTGTTCCCTGTTTAAGATGTGGTTTCCGGTTTTCTCTTTCCAACCTTTTACTCTTTTCCATTCTTTTACTCTTTTTTTTCAATTGGAGTAGATAGACTAAACTATCGCCCGGTTCACACTCCACCCTCGTCTATTGATCAGGTGTAGAGGCTCATCCCTTGTTCCCTGTTTAGCATGTGATTTCCGGCTTTCTCTTTTCCAATCTTTTCACTCTTACCTAGCCCCCTGCACATCAGTGACGTTACCGCCTTGCTCGAGGTGAAAAAAAAAAAGTTTGTGACTCTAAAAAAGGAGACTCAGTGTTGAGTGAGAAGAACAATAACTTGAACATCATGTCAGGCGCCCGTAGACGTTTTTTTTATTTTATTTCAAAGCTTCCACTAACCCTTTCTTCAAAGCATCAAGTAGAAACACTTTCTGTTGAGCATTTTACATTCAGACAAGATTTTCCCGAAAATAAATTAACCTCCCATTTTAGACATTAATGAATTACAGACAGAAACCTATAATATCGGATTTTTACAAACATACAATTCATACAAGATTTTATAAAATAAATAATACAAAATTTTTGTTTTAATTTTCTATATTTAAAAAGAGATTTTTATTTTTATTTTTGTCATGATTTTCAGTGAGTATTTAATGGTTTTAATTATCATTGTTTTTGTTTTTGAGAATTGACAACAAAAATAATAAACACTGTTTAATTATTAGATTGTTTATATACACTTCTTATTTATTTGTTATATAAGTTATTGAAATTAATTATTTATTGTATTATTTATGGGAATGGTTGGCAAAATATCGGCTAATTTTCAACTGATTCAAATTTTATAAAATAGTAAATAATAAAAAAATTCTTAATAGTTGGTTTACATATTTTAATAATATAGCCAGTGTTTATAAATTTATGAATAAAAGAATTATTTCATATTTATTTCTTTATAAATTGGTAAATGATAAATATTGCATTGCATTAGTTATAGTAAAATTTTATTCATTTTTAGAATCTTGTATAAAATTATTCTTCAGTATTTGTTTATATTTCTGAAATGAGGTAATATTTATACTATTTACATTATTCGGACTATTGTCCTCATCTTTGTTACCATTTGTACGACGTTTCGGCCATTGTACGCTCCGGCCTTCTTCGGGTGCTAAGAATTTCGAACCGAACCCTTTATTACAATCACTGTGGTATAACATTCTCATTCCTTGCGTAGAGCCTCTTTTGGTAGTCATGAGTTATCTCCCCCTAATCCTTTATATTACTTGTTCACTACTGCTGTAGCCTGGTATAAAACTGACCTCTCTTTGGATTAAGCCACAGGAACTAACCACCATCTATATCTACTGGGACATATATCCTTAAGGAAACAAAGCCCAGTGGATATATACTTCCAAATGAGGCTCTACGCAAGGAATGAGAATGATATACCCCAGTGATTATAATAAAGGGTCCGGTTCGAAATTCCTAGCACCTGAAGAAGGCCAGAGTGAGCAACGGCCCAATCGTCGAACAAATGGCAACAAAGATGAGGACAATAGTCCGAATAATGTAAATAGTGTAAAATTATCCTTGTACATAACCTAAAAAAGGAATTGTGCTTAATATTTTCGTTGTAAATTCTCCAGAACAAAAAATGTGTATATCCACTTTCATCATATATTTAGGTTTTATTACAAATCTAAGCACCGTTTGTAAAAATAATAAACATCACCGAGGAGTGAAGGTAGTTAAAACAATAGTGGTGTCAAGGGAAAAATCATCGTTTTGACAATTATTTTTTTTTGCAGGCAAGAATGTCCATATATATATATATATATATATATATATATAGATAGATAGGGAGAGAGAGAGAGAGAGAGAGAGAGAGAGAGAGAGAGAGAGAAATAAAAACAATTATAAGACCAGGTGAGAAATTATATAAAAAACTTAACCATAATATTTTGTCTCTCATTTTTAATTAAGCCTGCATATATATATATATATATATATATATATATATATATATATATATATATATATACTATTATTATTATTATTATTATTATCATTATTATTATTATTAAGTTAGAACATCTGAAAACCATAAACTATGAAAAATTGTACATTTTTTCGACATTGTAAAAACAATGTCTCATCAATGATGGTAATAAATAAAACCGTTTATGATTATCATTTTTGACGACCTGATGAGACATTGTTCTTTCAATGTGGAAGCAAAATGTACAATTTTGTAGTAGTTTGAAGTTTTTCACATGTTCTAACGTAATAATTAATAATAAATATCCATTGGTCTATTTTTATATCGAGCACTTTTAAATTGATGGTTTGAATGTTCTTACTCATCTGGGTATATTACATATATAAAGTGACAAAAAACTATTCTTAGCGAACGCGTTTCGTTCCCTGAGAAACTTTATCAAGGCAATGTAGGATTTATTTATTTGCACGTATTTAAATACAAAGGCGATATCATTGGTTAATCAAGACTTTTAAACTTGAGAACGTTCATGAATATTCATCAGGTGGTTGAATGTTCAGTCAAAACGTGTAAAGAATGCAAAGTGTCATAATTCAAAATTGGTCAAATAGTAAATTAGGTAATATTCATGAATTCTTTTCAATGAATGTTGTTTGAAATGTGATTAGATTGTTAAGATATAAAAAGAAAGTATGTACTGCACATCTTTAAAGGTAGGAGGTGATGGATATAACCGTTTTCTTTTTATCTTTCAACATATTTGTTATTGTGTCTGTTGGCTTGGGAAAGTAGTAATACTTTCAGTAAAGGTAAGATTGGGAAAAACTAGGGCGTAGATTTATATTTTGATAGTATTCGTTGAGGACACACTCAATGATTTCGCTTCTGAGAAAATTACTTTCTTCTTTGATGAGTATAGCAATTTCTAGGTCAAAATTGTGGTCGAATTTATTTCTCTGTCTGGCTCGTGCATTTGTTTAACTGTTTTATGTTCATAGATACGTTTTTTTAATTTAATTTCTTCAAGTTTCCCCAATGTATTCTGAAGAACAGTTTTAGTAATTTTTTATATATGCATGCTTCTGAATTATTATTTCTAGAGGTGCTTGTAGTTTTGATGATATCCATAATGGTTTTCTTATTCAGATGTTGTTTACATGAAATACGTTATTTTGGATAGCGGATGTTATGGAATTGGTAGGTAGTATCATGTATCTGTTTGTGTTTAGTTTATTAATATGAATAATGTTGTCATTTTTGTTACAGTCGTGTATTTTATATGCCCTTCCTTTTGCGTTTTGGATGAAGTGATAAGGATATTGGAGGTTTTTTAATATCTATATATAATGTACAGCGGCAGCAGATAGTTATCTAAACTTACATTGTTAAATATAACAGACAATAAATGTCTATTATGCTTAATCATGAGCCGTTCTAAGCATTGTAT
This sequence comes from Ascarosepion bandense, assembly GCA_037127315.1. Taxonomy (NCBI): domain Eukaryota; kingdom Metazoa; phylum Mollusca; class Cephalopoda; order Sepiida; family Sepiidae; genus Ascarosepion; species Ascarosepion bandense. The sequence continues at coordinate 613,616 of JBBBDQ010002024.1, read as the reverse complement.
TTTGGCTTTAGTTTCTGGCGGAAATAAAGACAAAAATTTCCAACATTTGGATATTGTTTTATTACGCTGGTTCTAAGCTTTCGGTATCTTCAGAGTGGTTTCAGGGACGTTAACATAAAGACATCCATCATCAAAGATGATCATTTTTTTTTTTTTTGTTGTTGATATGAAACATTGCTATGCGACGATAAAATTCACAGAATAGCATATATATATATATATATATATATATATATATATATATATATATATATGCTATTATATATATATATATATATATATATATATATATATATATATATATATATATTTCTAAACAATTACTGGATTCATTTTAATCCGACATTTGTATTTTTTTCTATCTTTGAATTATAACTATACAGAGTGTCTCTAAAGTGAAAACTACAAAGACAAAAATGCATATTTTCAAGAAATGAAGAGTTAGAAACAGGAACATGATTACGAGCGAGAACAAGGGAACAGTATATATATATATATATATATATATGTCTCCACCTACGTCTATGGAACAGCTGAAGAGGCTCATCCCTTGTTCCCTGTTTAGAATGTGGTTTCCGGCTTTCTCTTTTCCAATCTTTTTACTCTTACGTAGCCCCCTGCATATCAGTGGCGTTACCGCTTTGCTTGGGGTAATATGATTTAAAATATATATATATATATATGTGTGTGCGTGCGTGCGTGCGTGCGTGCGTGTGTGTGTGTGTGTGTGTGTGTGTGTGTGTGGCAGAGAGGTGCGCGCTTGCGTGATACGAGTTCTACCTACTTGACTTCCTTGATTCCGACCCGCATCCAATCCTTCTTTGTCAATTAGGTAACTCCTGCTGCACCTTCCATGAGCCAGAATCACTACCGGTAGTAAAGCCCGTTCTCCCCCATCTTCCCTCATAGTCGTCTGCCGGCACGGGCAATCCTCTTCTGTTTCACACTACACTCCAGTCTCCACCCTCTACTATTACCACCTAATCATCGACACGTGCGTCATCTTAGCTCCAGTTGCTACATCTACATGGGCGTCGAGTCGATAGCCACAAGCGTCACCGGGAACCTCTTCAGTCATTCTCAAGTAAGGAAACGCGTAGATCAGACGTATTTTCTGTGAAGGACATTAAATATATATACTACTTTTATTGTGGTTATTTTAAACGGGCTTCTTGTGCTTTTTACATCGTTGTCATCAACTTCAGATCACAGTTATCCTTCTGAAATTTTAAATGCCTACACACATACACACACGGGCACACACTCATATAATTGAACCCTCAACGGAAACCCAAGAGCCACTCAAGGTAGGGGCTATTCAATGAGGTTGCTGTATGAATTTAAGAAGAGAAAGCAAGTGAGGATATGTTGAGCCTAGATTTGAAAATTATAAGTTTGTAACGATTGGAGAAGCATCCACTCGGCAGTTAGTTCTTGAGAAAAGGCTCTGGAACTTCCTTACTAATGGAATACGGATGATCTGTCAAAATGTTCGTGACATGGTGAGTCTTAGCTGTTAAGAACGGAACTTATGGCACAATGGAATGCGGCACGCCATGGGAATAACAATAGAATAGCAAGAGGCTTGCAACGTTTCATCTGTTAGAAAAGGGTTATATATATATATATATATATATATATACTATAAAAGTTTAACAGAAGATATTTGACAAGGTACTGTAATTAAGTTATTTATTTATTTCCTGTACATCAGTCAATTAAGTGCCATACGTTATACACTCTTGAGCTAACATGTGTCTTTCGATTCATGACTAACTAGGCAATAGATTGTTCCGTGGTAGATTTATTTCTGTGGTAGACTGGTTTCCAGCCAAGGCTATAGAAATCAATCTGTCCTGCGATTCAACTCATAACTGGATGGAGAAGAGATGGATTCATACCTTTCCCAAGAGTATTTGCATGTAAGTAAATGCAACAAATTCAACTGGAATTCGAACTCGGCACTCCGATTTCTCATTCCGTGCCGCTTCGCACCACAACGCATATCATGGACATCGAATGCGTAAAAACTGTTCAAATAATCCGTAGATCCGAACGCTTTCGGCTAATATAGAAACGTGTATTAGAGAGGGATCGCTGTAAAAGCACACAACTCTCCCCTGTCACTCTCCTACCTCAAGGTGCGTTGGTTAAATTTTCGCCAGTTTATATTTCTGATGCACGTTGTTTTTTTTTGGGGGGGGGGGTTGTCGACTGCACAGTGTAGTAGGATCAGTCAGACATCATCTGTAAGAAAAAGAACACCATGACGTAATTTACTCTGACAGAAATTTGGAAACAGCATGCTGTACTACTTGGCATTCGCACTGGAAACACTAATACGAACATTTCAGAGAGTTTGAGTGTCAATCTAAGGACAGTAAAGAGGATTCGAAATGTGTCGGATGATATATATATATATATATAGATATATCCAATCAACATCATGATGCTTGGAGAGATAGCGACGTTGTCTCCGTTCATCTTTCTACAGAGCCTCAGACTCAGCACAGAACCTACATCAAAAGCCTTGATGAGGCAGTGCTGATTTGGTTCAAGAGCATGGCTGATGGAAGACCCTATGTCTGACAACAGGATTCTGCACCATGCCACACAAGCAGTAGATCCCAGTCATGGCTTTCAGACAATTTCTGCGACATCACCCCTTGCATCTTGTCATCTAACTCCACAGACTACAACACCCTTGATTATTAGGTGCGGGACGCAGTTGAATTAGAGACCAACAAAACTTTTCGGAAGATGAACTGAAGTCAATAATTATAGCTGCATTCAGCAAGGAAACCGTCCAGAAGAGATGCAAGAGATTCAGAAGTCATCTAGTGGCTGTGGTTGAAGCCAATGACGATTTTATTGAATAAATTTACTCATTAGTATTTCTAGATATTTGTGTGTAATTTTGGTAAATATATCTGCTAAAATAAGATGTCAGTGTTATTTTCATTTTTGCGTAATTAAAACGACAATTAAGACGCACCATGTACATAACGTTTGCCTTCTTTCCATGACCTGTGTTTGAATCTCACCATGGTAAATTTATTAGCTTATCAGCCTTCAAAGGTGATCTGCAATAGAGATTGTCTATCCGGCCCAGTAGATACGAGCAGCCAGCCATTATACATAGTGTCCATAAAGTTCGTGTGCACTTAAAAAAAAATTGTAACTTTATTTGTATTTGCAATAGAAATAATTTGTAAAAAGGATTAGAAAAAAGTAAACCTATATATTTTTAAGACTTATTTGAAATTTTATTTAAGTTTCCACATGTTCTCCATCATTAGCAATACAAAGGGTAATACGATTTTGCAGTTCCCGGAAAACATTTTCCAACTGATTTACAGCAATGCTTGGAATCACATTAGTTATTTTAGCTTTCAAATCTTCTAATAAGCTAGGTTTGGTTGCATACATAATTGTTTTCACGTCTCCATAAAAGATCTAATGGAGTCAAACCTGGTGAACGTGGAGGCCAATAAAATGGTCCACCTCTTCCGATCCATTTGTTAGAAAATTCGAGATTTAGAAACTAATACGATGAGCAAAGTAACAAGAAGCTCCATCTTGTTGAAACACTATAATATATATATATATATATATATATGTATATATATATATATATATATATATATATATATATATATATATATATAAAGCAAGATGTTTGTGTGTGTCTGTTTATGTGCCTGTATGTCTGTGTTTTTTGCAGCCCTTTTATTTCAGTATTTGCTTCGGGTTTGGCTCTAAGTAGGTATAATTGTAGTTCTTAATCTCAGCCATGTTACCATTTACTCAGGGGACTTATTTAGCCTTCAAAATTCAGTTTACGACGAAAAAACTTATTTGATATCGATACCAGGAAATCAAAATTTGACTTACATCCATTCATTTTTCTTTCCGTCTACGGTTTCGCTTTAACTGGAAACAACTATTGCTTTTTAGTCTTTCGTGCCAACGTCCAAAGAGTCTGAGCTCCAGGACCATGGATTAGTTTTAAAGCTTTCATTCCATCCGAGTAACGCCGGGCTATACTGCTAGTAGAAAATAAAACTATAAATAAGAGAATCATGGAAGTATTAAATAAGTATACTCCTGAAAACCAGATACATTTCTTAAAAAGATAGATCACAATATTCTAAACTTTTGATTAATTTGTGAAACTACAATAATTTTCAATTTTATAAATATTTTTTAAACACCGTTAAATAAATACATACATAGTAATCTTTTTATTAAATTGCTATTACTATCTATGCTTTTTTTCAAAATTTGTGGTAATTGCCATTATATGCTTCAAAATATTATCTGAGGTAATCAATTATCTAGGGACGTATTTGTCTAGGGATGCAAATGTCCTGTTCTAAATTGTTTAGTACGCAATTGATCAGGACGCAAATGTTCAATATGCAACGGTCCTAGTTTTTTTTTTTTAATCGTATCACCCCGAGCAAGGCGGTAACGCCACTGATGTGCAGGGGGCTACGTAATAGTGAGAAGATTGGAAAAGAGAAAGCCGAAAACCACATCCTAAACAGGGAACAAGGGATGAGCCTCTTAACCTGTTCAATAGACGTGGGTGGAGTGTGAACCGGGCGATAGATATATCTATCTACTCCAATTGAAAAAAAAAACAAAGTGAGAAGATTGGAAAAGCGAAAGCCTGAAACCACATCCTAAACAGGGAACAAGGGATGAGCCTCTTAACCTGTTCAATAGACGTGGGTGGAGTGTGAACCGGGCAATAGATAGATCTATCTACTCCAATAAAGTACCCACTCGATGTGAAGGTATATTTAACTGGGTCCACCACCTATAAAATTATTCGGTGCTTTATCAAAAATTCTCATATCGTTCACTTTTAGCCGTGATCCATGTTCTTTGTAAACATTATCAGGATATCACGACACATATACTGACGTTGGTATATTAATGGACGATTCTTAGTTATTCCTAATAAGTCTCCTGATATTATATATAGAACAACAAATTTCTCTCATTTATACTTATTTGCTGAATCATGAGGTATGCTGTGGAGAGCCATGGCCACTTAACACTCTAAAAAGATGTGATTGTTAGTATTGGTTTAATCTCTCATTACATCTACAGTTTGGATCTGCCCGCAGGGACTGAGGTACTTAATTCGGGATTAACAAGATTTGGGGTAAACAAGACAGGCAAAGCGATCAAGTTGATAACTAGAAAAAAATTAAATGCGTATTTAGGCGTACATATATGTCGATTCATGTTTAGGTATGTGTACGCATGCGCGTGTGCGCTCGAGTACGCAAACACCTGTGTTCGCGGAGTACGACAAATTATTTTCCCGCCTGATTCATCATTATTATGTTTATATCATTTCCTTTGATCTTTGGTGTATACACACTTCTTTCCGGCTCCTAACCAGAGATCTAAGATGAGAAATGGCATTTTCCATTGAGCATTTTTTGAGAAAAAAAAAAAGAAGCACCTAAGATCACACATATTTTACGTAGATAAAGCTCTTCGTAAGATACAATTTTTAAAATTTCTTTAAGGCTTCTACTACCAGAAACTCCCTCAATGATTTTATAGGAAACTTTTCCAATTAATCTGAGGGTTCTAATTAAATGCAATTATTGATGTCCTCATGTACCACATTTCAAAGTCCTTGTAGTTTGACAGTTTTTGAAGATCTTCAAAATATAAATTAGAGTCTTCAAGGGCAGCCATGTCAGAAAAAAGACACAATTTGTTTTTACGGTCTCTGAGAAGGCGTGGACAACTCGAGGTGGTGTAATGGTTAGTAAGCTTGTCTCGCTAGAATTATTAAAATTGAGTACTGAGTTTAATACTCTCTGGATACTCCATACTTTTCGGCCTTACATATCTAAGCTACGCATAGAAAATCACCTCTGAGTGGGTGCAATGGATCACTCTCCTGAAGATTAACATCTGTCATGCTGATGGAAATCAAAAAGGGTTCTCTCAGATGATTAAAGGCAAGCAGTTTTCTTTAGGAGGTATTGAAATTAACAGGCCATTTCTTGCCTCAGTTAACAACAGAAGTAGATCGTTTGTCTGATCAGTTGTCAATTTGACCTTATCACACTGATCAGAGTTACTAAGAAGGTAGGAATAATTGGTTGTGTCATCAGTAGATTTACTGCCACGAGAACTGATGTCATCACGGAGGCAGTTGATAAATACTAGAAAAAAAAACGTAGGTTTAAGGACAGAGGCCAAAAGGCATCAATTAGCAAAGAAAATCTAGAAGAGAAGCTGCTTAAGGCAGCTTTCAATTCGCGATTCGATAAGAAAGACTGAATCAGGTTCAAAAATTCATCCAGAAATGCCATAACCTTTCAATTTGTGAAGAAGACTAGTCTGCCAAAACCTTAACAAATGCCTACGAGATATGCCTAAAGCAACAGATCGGGCTTCACCATTTTGATCTAAATCTTGACCCACCCTTTTAGCAATAACGGTTAACACATCAGAAGCCTACAGAAGCTAAGACATATTGCTTATCTGAAGGGAGATTGTGCGAGGTGGGATGCTTAACTAATTCTGAGTTGATTAGAGAGTCTAGAATGTTACCAAAAAACGGTACATTGCAAATCCAACTATACACATTGCCGAAGATTATATCCCACTATACCCAGGATCAGTTAAGTGCCATATGTGATACAATCTTAGAAGATCATGTCTCAAAAGAGCCATAACTGATTGGGAAGAAGATTTTACCGCAATAGACTCTTATTACTTTCTGCGGTAGACTGGTTGCCAGAAATAAATTTGTCCTGCTATTTAACTCATAGCTAGAGGGAGAAACGGCGGATTAATACCTTTCCCAAAAGTATTTACGCATAAGTGATTGCAACGAATTTGATTGGAATTCGAACTCGGCACTCCGATTTCTCGTTCCGAGCCGATATCCACTGTACCCCAACACACATCCACATAACCGAGGATAGAGATAGAAAATTTTAAGAGACATGAAAGCCTACCAGAAATTATTATCGTCGAGTCTCACATATGTCTGTGTTGAAGTCATATTCAGAAGGGAAAGTGAAACTAGTATGAAACAAGGAAGACGCGAGGAAAACAGCAAGAACATCTGTAATAATATTTTAAAGAAAAACAAAAATAAATGGAATAACGGAAGATGCCTTTCAAAACTAAACAAACCATTAAGAAACAGGAAAATTTAAGAAACAGGTCCACTTTATACTAGAGGCAAAAAGCAAAATATATGTCTGATTTATACTAGAATCAATAAGGGAGACATACGTCTGGTTTATACTAAAGTCTAAAAGGTAGACATACATCTGGTTTATACTATCGTCATAAAATAAATATATGCCTTGTTTATACTAGAGTTAAAAAAAAGAAACATAGTCCTACTTTATACACAAGTCAAAATGATGCATATAGATTTGGATAAAAAGAGTCAAAAAGGTAAGTATAGCTTAGATTTATAAAGGAGACACTGATTTTATTTATGTTAGCGCCAAAAAAAGTAGATGTATGTGTGCTTTTTAATTGAGTTAAAAGATTAGACAAAAGTATGGTTCATACGAGAGACAAAATGGGAGATACATATCTGGTAACATATACATAAAAACATAACTCAATAAGTCCCGGGCCTAAATAATAAGACAACAACTTTTAAGTAAAATTCGATTTTATTCATCAACATAGTCTCCTTCTAGGTTGATACACTGGTTCCAACGCTTCGATGCTATTTTTGTAGAACAATTTGTCTTTGGCCTCAAAATATGCCTCAATTTTCTTCATTGGAACATTCCTTTGAGGTTTGCAAACAGCCAGTAGTCGCTGGCGGACAGATATGGAGAATAGGGTAGATGCGTTAGCAATCCGAAGTGCAATATATGTATTTTTTGCCATCGTTGCGATCGACTTGTGAGACGGTGGGTTGTCTTGCTGAATTATCACTTTTTTCGTCATTTGTGACGGTTTTTTGGCAATTTCTTCCTTCAAACGCACCAACAATGCCATATAATATTCGCTATTATTGGTTCTTTCTTTTTGAAGATAATCGATTAACAAAACACCTTGCGCATCCCAAAATACGGAGGCCGAAAAACATGCCTGCTGATGTTTGTGTCTTTGGTCGATTAGGCCCAAATTTTGTCACGTGCCATTTGAAGGTTAGTACTTCATAAAAATCATATCAAATCTGTTTTATTAGTGTCGTCTATATATCAGGCCCGAGATGAGTTATGACTGCTTTATGGGACATGTCTGATCTTGTACTGAATTCGAAAAAAGAACACTTTGGTACGGTTGAAAATAGCATAAAAATGTAGATATAAGTTCGGTTTTACTTTATTAAAAAAGGTAAACATTGGTTGCATTTATACACGAGTTAACAAATCTTCACCTGCAACATGTCTTCTTTTATTGATGGCGTGTTGTGGTGCAGTGGATATTGACTCGGAACTACAAATCGAGGAGCCGAGTTCGAATTACAGATTAATTCCTTGCATCCACTTACGCACAAGGAAAAGTATTGGAAAAGGTATTGGGAAAGGTATTAATCCATATCTTCCCTCCAGTTATGGGTTAAATAACAGGACAGATAGGGTTATATAGCCTTGG